>CACRXP010000071.1:218619-266741 GCA_902702965.1 Spirometra erinaceieuropaei
TGGTACACTTACGCTGCTTCTACCACACTCTCTCCTCCGCCACCCATCCGAGCCCAGTGTCAAGACGTACCCAGGAAGATCAGAGGCGAAATCGGGCGTAGTGACTGACAAAGTCGACCAGTCCACCCACGCATGCTACTCACATCTGGTTCGTGTACAAAATTTACTAGGATTTTACACAACAAGAATGGGGGTGGAGCGGCCGGGATCCAAACTGAGCGGGAGTGCCATAGAGGCCGACTCTTCGTCCAGAGAGGAGGATCAAGTTATCCCGTCCGTTGGCAGCCGTCCAAACCACAACTGCTAGTGAACCGTGAGAGATTTAAGCACGCCATATTGTTTATGGTGGGGAATATGCGACAAGGGTCGACTGCACTGTCTTGGTCCCAACTGTAAGCACAATGTGAGCATTGAAAGTAGAGTAAGCCGAAGAGGGATGCTGAAATCGTTAGTGACGAAAGCGGCAGAAGCTGAAACGGAGAAGACAACCTGATGTATGACAAATTCGCCGCGAGATTAAAGGAAACCTAGAATCCCCGCAAAAGACCTGGCTGAAGGGACACGAGGGGCTGCAATACCCCAAACCTGATCGTAAACATAACCGCAACCTCAAAGGTAAACCTGATCCTTAACGTAATTATAAACCTAACGCCAACTCTAAACTTAACACTAAATCTAACCGTAAACCTACCACAAGTCCTAGCCCTAACCTTAAGTCCTGACCCAGATCCTAACCTTAAAGGTAAGCAACCCTACCCTAACACCAACCCTGACCCCCAAAATCAACACTAGGCGCAGACTTAAACCGCAATCCGAACCCCAACTCTAACCGAAACCCTTAAAATTAACGCAAACCCTAACCATACACTCAATTCTCAGCCTTACACTAACCCAAACCACAAAATAACCCTACCTCTAAACCGAAACATCAGGTTGAGCCTTTTTGTTTTAGCTTTGGCCACTTCCCCTCTAACGATTGCAGCATATTCAGCAATGCTCACATTGCGTTTACATTTGGCATCAGGACAGCGTAACTGATCCCTGTGCTGAGGCCGTCGACCTCACGCTGCCCTCCGACTTCCAGGCATCCTTCCACTGTTCGAGTCGGCCACTTGTCCGATATGGTGTTTGGGTACTGTGGCTGACAATGCTAGACGGTCCGTCTGCCCGCGCCTCCATTTTTTCTCATAGGGGGTGCTTCCTCAGAACTTATATGCGTTGGAGTAGTAGGGGGCTACGTGGAGGAGGAGCTGAAGATCGTGCTTCCCACTTAGTCGGGATATGCTTATTCCGTGCCTGTGGTGAGTAGTGGGGTCTGGTTAATATGTGGTGTTTGTGGCGGTGGGGTATGTGGGGTCGTGAGGCTTGATCTGCGGTGGTCTGTCGCAGATTACCATGGGGGCGCATGCGACCTTGTAGGCCAATGCGATGGCTGAATGTGTGTGAGCAGTGTGGACAGTGAAGACACATGCGGAGATTGTATTTCGAGGCTCCTGACATTGGCTTGCCGATCACCGTGCGATGAACTCGCAAACGATCGACCAGACCTATGTGTGAGGTGAAGGTGCGATTGCAACGGGGACAGGTAGGAATCGAGTCGACATTGCTGGTGATGAGGGTGGCGCTTGACGGGACGTCGGGTGTGCTCTCATTGCCGTCAAGGTTGGGGGCGTTTGTGAAGGCAGCAGGTGGAGTTGTCGGGTCGTTGTTACTTAGAGTCTGGAGATACCCTGCGAGGCCGATCCGTGCGCGGAATGTTCGTTGACGGCGTGAAAAAGTTGGATGAGGTCAGTTGTTTGCGTAGCAGGTCAGGGGTTACTGAGACTTGCGGGCTTCTCTTTTGGCTTTGGCGGGGGGAATACTGTTCACCTCCTAGATTGAGGTTTCGGTCTACACCGATACTTTATGAGCCGGTCGACTTGAGGGAGGCACTCCTAAGTCTTCGGGTTGATCTGCAATGACCGTATGTTTTCAGAGTGCCATTGTGGCGTCGTTTCTAGTTGCCCTATCGGTAAGCACCCGTAACTACATCGTTGCAAAGAATCGCTTAGTTAGATGCTCGTCATCCGTCCTCGCGAGGTGTCCGCTCAAACACAGCAGAATGTGCCTCCGTTTGGTGCGGATGCTGAGGATTCCGGTTTGCTTAATGACTTCTGTGTACAAAATCCCGTCTGTCCGCTTGGCAAAAGTGGTTGAGTTTCCGCGCTTGTTTCTCGTAGACTCTCCAGGTCCTCGATCCATATATCAATGCCGTCAACGTTCCACCTTTGTAATCTGTAGTTTGATGTTGAGATGTGGACCATGTTGATTCTACACTGAGGCCCGCCGAAAGTCTGACCGGACTTGAAGATCCGGTGGGCCACTTCGTTGTCGACCTTAATGCTGTGTGAATGTGTCCACTGCTTTTATTTAAGTGCCACTTACAGGGAGGGGGCGGTCGTTGTATTATCTTTTGGCCAATGGCTGCTGTCCTCTAAACCCGCACTGGCCTTCCGAGAGAACTCCGTGGTCCAGATGATCGTCGGGATGACTGCCGAGAATGAGAGCGAAGATCTTCCCGGTAGTTGTGGGCAGCGAGGTTCTTCTGTTATTATCACGGGGGTACTGGTTCTTTTTTACTTGTAAAGATTGACGACAGTCATATATTTGAAATGCTGAAGAACTTTTCCTTGGTGCCACATCGCCTGGATCGCGCAGAATCCCGGTGCTTCCCCGCTGGATAGTTGCTATACGACCCTGATTATTTCTGGAAAGGAAGGCGAGGGGTCCAGGTCTTTGCTCGTTTCAACTTGAGGGAGTCGATCGATAGTGGCGTCGAGCATCATGAACGGGTGGCTAAGGACGGTTCTTCCGAATCTGCGATTTCTCCTTAAAGAGCGTCGTTCCCTCGTTGCTGTGCAGCAGTGCGGTTTCCTTGACACGGGAACCTTAGGCATCCAGAGGAGTTCTCCATTTCGTTGTGGTTCGCGTATTCTTGGGTTTCCTCGGCCTAGTGACCCACACCGGCGTCCTGCATCTCTCACAGCCGTTTCTACAAAAGGTGGTGACATCCGAAGAAGGTCGCTTTGTTTGCGTCGGTACGAAGGTCGATGTAGGCTTGGTCTCGCCTGCTGCTTTCGGCAAGTAGGTTGTTGATGTCTGTGTCGTTGTCGTCGAACCAGTCCTGTTCTTGGTGACATGCACGTCCAAGAACATCCGGTGCGGCGGAGTCGGTTATGTTCCACAGTTGACTCCAGTGTGTATCCACGGAGGCGTTATCGTCTGAGGCCGGCAGATCTTCCAGTCGCTAGGTTGTTGGTTGCTGAACTCGAAGTGGTGAGCAGACAAATTTAACGGAACAGTATTCAACTTACCTGGTGGTCATTTACCTTGTTGTCTCTTTTGGGGTGACAGTCAAAGCCTCATCTTAGAGTTGGCAAGTCAGTGATCTCTCCAGTCCTCGGTACCAAAAATCTTCTTGATCACCAACACGTCCTGTTGATCTCGCGTCTGGGGAAGGGTAGTCCTGCATCCGCCAGCTCCATGAGCTGGGATGCATCCAGATCGCCTTCTTCCAGGTCGGAAGGCGAACGAAGATGCTGGTGAGGAGGAGGAGGAGGAGGAGGAGGAGGTAGTGTTTTGTGCAGGTTTGCAGAAGGAGGAGGCCGTTGCATGGGAACGAAGCACCCAGCTCCAGACAGCGTGGTCCGTCTGGACGCGAGCACTAAAGTCACCAAGGACAACCAGCTAGTCCTCCTTGGGTATAGTTGTCAGGAGGGCCTGCAGTTCCTCGTAGAATTTGTTTTTTGTCCCGTTGGAGCCGGTCATTAGAAGGCGTAGGCACTGATGATGGTGGCAAATTTGGCTCCCGGAAGAGGCAGACACAGGCTCCTGAAACGATCGTGGATGTTCTGTGACAGACTGGATAGTTATTCTCCAATGTCGCTCCGGATGGCAAAGGTGACGCCATCGCTCTGTCTTTGAGCGGCCGCCCTAGAAAACGATGTAGCCAGTACCCAACTCTTCCAATTGGTCTTGTTCGGAGTAGCTGGTCTCACTGAGAGCAGCGTTGCCCACCCTGTAGCGCGCTATTTTTCGAGCGACTAGCCCTGTCCTCCTTTCCGACCGGTTGTTTTGTGGATTGCCTAAATGAGAATAAACACTGCATGTACGAGTTTCGGTATACTTATGGATGACGTAGATCCCGCATTTTTTAGAGCGCTTTTTAGCTCCTTCCCCGCGAGGGAGTGAGCAGTGCTACCCCCAAACAGAGCTGTTGAGACATCCCAGACGGCTGCAGAACTCAACTGCGGGTCACATCTTGGTTTAGTGGAGAGCGATCTGAATTGGCCTGGGCCATCTACGAGATTGCATGTCGCCCTCTCCACAGGACTTTTCGGATGTGTGGGGGGCGGCAGGAGGGGGAGTGGGAAGGGGAACAGAATCAGATGGTTTGGAAACACAAAAAAACATCGGATGCTACGGTAGAGGGAAGCTCACCGATCGTTTCTACGGGACTCACTCGTCCCGTTGTGCCTTACGGGCTCTCTCTCTCCCTCGAGCCCAACCAACAGCCGCACAGCACCGCATGATATAGGCAGAATGGTATTACCAACAAAGACAAGGGAGACTGGGATGGCCATTTCTGGCTTATTAGCTGTCGTCAGCCAGTCGTACCCAAACTCCGAATTTCGGAACACCCTGGCTCTATCCCGCGGATACCCTCATCTGATTTGACCCGTCGGTGTGACCGCTTAGCAGAGCCTAGCTTCGGGGAGCCACGGATGAGATTTGGGTGCCCGTTGTTAACCGCGCGGCAGCCATCACCTGCATGAGGCACATGGTGCGACCTATAAGGCTTGCCCTCTGACTAGACGACCCTAAAGCCCACCACCAGACCAAGAATCACGTGGCGACCGCTTCTGGTGAACAAATTTCGAACGCATTCAGCCCCCTGGGAGGTCAAACGGACATTGACAGGCTATAATCATGTTAGACGTGTCATCGGTCATTCGCGCCAAAATCACCTTTGAGTGAGTTTGTGTGCAACCATCCTAGGCCATTTTATATACCATGGATTCCAAATGTAATTAGCTGATTTCAAATTTCGTATTTTGGGAATGGGAGGCAGGCGTCATGGAAACCAGCAATAATAGGCGGAGTTTTTTTAAATATGAAAAAATATTGCAAGATGTTAAAGGTAGAATGAGAGAATAGTGAGAGATAACAACGAACATTGGATAGATCGCCTTGCGAACACATCGCTTAAAAAGGCAGCGATGTCATCAGTCGGAGCAGGGGATGACAAAAAGGTTGAACGAATAGCATTGATGCGGTCTCAAGAGGGGCATATAGTTCAGACTTTCATCTGGCCTCGCAAACCGCCACCAGTACCTTGGTCAACCATTCATTACGTGAGGGGACTTGGATTGGTGGGTTAGGGTTCACCAATGACTTCAGTTGCCGCATTGCGGTTAGGCAGCAGGCGGGAAAGTTGGGGGAGCCACTAATGAGCCGAACTACTCGCAGCTGCGTCAGGCAGCGGCAGAAGATCGGCGAAACAGGCGCGTCCGAGCTTTAAGCTAGTACCTGTGTTGTCAGTATGGTCAGTATGCTCCCCTGTCATTTTTCCTGCTTAGCTAAAAAGGGATCTTTTAATTTTGAAACGAGTCCTTCGAATGCTCTCTTCTGCCGCTGGTATTTCTTATCTTTTTTAGTCGAGACTATCCTACAACGACATTTCAATACGTTCAAGCAATTTGCTGGTCGGATTATAGATGACGTTACCCATCCCTTGCATTTTGATCTTATTTCTGCGAAGTCTTCCCGCCCGATGCGCCGCAGCTTCCGACTTATATCCTGTTGCACATCGGCTTATCGAGATTCTGTATTGCCATTCCTAGCGCGCTATCTTACGTGCGAAGAGTCAGAAATACAGAAGCTAAGACTTGAACTATCCCCATAATAATCGTATCTTTGACTCTTGAATAATCTCTTACTTATTTACTGCCCACAGTGAATGGAGCCAATTTTTTTGCTGAAAATTTTGAACTTACGATTTCAAAATAAAGCGAATTTCTCTCTCTCTCTCCCTCTAATTACATAATTGCTGTCTGTTGTGTACCCTTCCATTTATGGGTCCAGTCCGGCACCCGGGTGTTCAGACTTCGTGCAACATATGGACTAACCGGCACGGATATGAACGGGTACGTCGTTTTAGGTGTTGTTGATGGAGATCGCCAACTGCAGAGATATATTTGGCCTTGACAACTGATGAGTAGGATGCGTAGCTTTATCACTCACCCAAACTCGCATGCTTTTTAAGTGCAGGAAAGCGGGGTCACTTCGGACCAAGAGCGAACATGCGTTGAGTCACGCCTAGATTTAGGAGAATATTTTATCAGAAAGTGAGTCCTATATCCTATCCTGTTCCATTGACTTAGTCCTACGGCCTTAGCAAGGTGGGAATGGGGGAGGAGAAGAAGAAGAAAGTGAGGGGGAGTGGGAGGGGGAGGGGGAGAAGGAGGGGGAATAGGAGGGGGAACTACGAGGAGGAGTGAGAGGTTAATGCTGCATCACTTCCACCAGAAAAGTTTCTCTTTATAGATAAGGGCTACAGGTGGACGAAGTACTATCTATAAAAGGGCAAAAAAGTGATTTCAAAAGCTCTTTTATATTTCGAGCAAACAGGTATAAGTAGCAGCTACAACGGCGAGATACTCCCACTTTACAAAATACGCCCTTTTTTGAACTGACGGCCTTTTTCCCCAGAGACATCCGGCACAAGCACTTTCCAGGAAAGCTCGATGGGCAAATTATATGAGGTTCTACTAAGCGCAGCACGGTTAGACTAGATTTGTGAATACTGACTCTTTGGATTACCAGCTGATGAGGTCCATCAAAGTCAGCAGACCTTTTTTGTCATTATTCTAGACAACCAGCATGCTTTCGTCTGAATTAGTTTCTAACACGGATTCATTTTGTGCGCGCAAAAGGTTGTGTACCAACTTCATTTTGTTGGACTTTGTCACTGTCATGCTGGAGCGCCGCAATATGCGAGAGAAATGCTAATTCTTGCGGTCAGAAACGACTGTAATTTCCCGATGCTCCAGTGCGGTTTTTTTATGACTGACCACCACTTTTGGCCTCATAAATTAAGTTAACTCGATTTCCAGGAAAAAACGTATGTTTGCCTGACATTTCCAAGTCATGCTAGAGTTCATTCTTGAAGATGGAATATCTTTCCAAGTTGACCGGTTGATTCTATCGAATTTGTCCAATCCAGTCATTCAGAACTCGCTATTACAGACGCCTGCTGATACAAAGAGGATCAGTTTTGGCAAAATTAACTCCAAATTTGACAAAGGATCTCCTCATTGCAATGATAGAGGAGCGTTCACTGATCGCGCTACGAAACTAACTAGTTCCGTCATGCTTTGGAGCTCTCATTCGAACCCCGTCAGCAGCCACATAGTAGCCGCGCCCCCCTATAATTGTTTATATTAGCCAATCGCAATCCTCAGGACAACGACCCCATGGACAATGGTTAGGGCGTTGGACTTCTGACCAACAGGTCGCGAGTTTGAACCTCGGGGGTTGCTTACTTCGGGGTTTGGTACGACTAACACACCAGAAATAGCTACACCAGTCATGCTATCCTATCTGTTAGGTACTGTACGACTGACATAAGTACAGTTCGTGTGCTAACTCATGAAATGTTAACTACAATTATGAAAGGCGTTTTCGTTTAGAAAAGGTTAATTATGTAGCGTTGTAAAACTAATCATCTCGCAGCATAATTCTATAATAATCCAGTTAACTCGGGATGCCGGCTTTAGAACGAACTTTTTTCCGGCTGCATGCAAAAACCACGCTCTGTAGAAAATGACTGCTAAAGTAAAGTGAATGTTTCGCATTGATTTTCGATGTCCTTAAAAATTGAATTATATTTCATGGAGAACAAAAATAAAAATGTTCGTTATTTTACTCATTCGGCAGAAAACTTCGTTTTATTTCAATTTTATACTCAAAGGAGGGGTATAATTCGGGTTTAAAAGAGTTTCTTATTGTGAGATTTTTTAATACCGTGAAATGGCCGTTCATAAAACGTCATGTATTTGCATTTACCAATACGGCTTGTAAAGTTACCAGTATGCCTCAAACCCACTGCTAAATTTTATGAACCTCGTATGATCTTCTCTAAATGCCCTTTACGCGGAAAGCAAACGGCTTGTAGTTTGGAAACTCTGAATGCAAGAGTAACGGCAGACCGGGTTCAAATTATTCGGGAATTGGGAAAGTTTTTGAAAACCAAATTATAACCTCTCATCGAGTATAGAAATAGAAGAAAATGCAATTTTCTACCGAATGAGTAAAAGAATAAATATTTTTATGCCTGTTTTCCATGAACTATAATTGAATTTTTAAGAGCATGGAAAATCAACGAGAAACATACCTGACACTGGAGAAGCCATTCTTTACAGAGTGTAGTTTTTTCATGCAGTTGGAAAGAAGTTCCTTCAAAGCCGGCATCCTGAGGAAACTGAATTATTATAAAATTATTCTGTACGATGATTAATTTTACAACCGTACTTAATTAATCTTTTCGAAACGAAAACGTATTTTGGAATTTCGGCTAACATTTCATGAGTTAGCACACTTTCTATATGAACCCAATCAAAACTTCACCATTATCTTGCGGTGACGAATAATCTTTTGTTTGCATTCCGAAATGAATGGTATGGGAAGGCTGATCGTATGGTTAGGGAAATATATTCAGAGCATTCTAGCCGGTAATGGAGAGGCTAGTATATGTAACAGCAATAAAATAATGTACCAAGATGAGAAACTGCTGAAAACATATTGAGAGTCACCACTATAGACAGCAAATGGGAGGTATTGCGGAAAATTGCGTCCATAGAGAGATTACCAAAAGAGGGGATATTGAACAATTCCCAGCAGTGCTTGTTTCATGATGAACATGAACTTAAGGCTTTAGAAAATGTCTAAGCCATCTGGTAGTGGATTTTAACCACACTTCATGTTGTTCAAAGGCATCTGCGAGCGTAGACAGTAGACAACGCTGACTAGTCAAAATAGGCAACAGATGTAATTCAGATGCACACAATCGGCTTCCTTAGTTAAGGCTGAAAAGTATTCAGGCGTGAAGACAGAGGGGGAAAACTGGGGCTTATCTTCGAAACTTGGCAACGATTGGGTGTAGGACCCAAAACCTACTTGAGCTAGCCTGTGAACCGTGGCATACGTTGAATGGTGGTATAGGGGTTTTACGGGTATGGCAAAACATAGGCAAGAAGACACAGATACTAGATAAATTCCTGTCGAAAGTCTTATTGTACGCTGCCATTTCGCAAGGAAAGTGAACGCGATAATGACGTAATAAACAAAAAGCAATTTTCAAAAGATGACGGACTGAATAAAGCGCCGCTGTCAAGTTGACATTTAGTCAGGAATGGAAGGAAATTTCAAACAATGGGAACTGTAAATAAAAAGTGATGTTTACAGTTACACTGAATTGTAGGACATATTTTTGAAGTTGTCACCTACTTGTGGGTCCTACACCCTATCGCTATCCAAAAATTTTATCGAATGTTCAATGTCGCAATAACGGCGTGTAGAGCCCTTCACCGACACCTCATGAAGTGTGACCCCAGCCTTCGATTGACCGACACGTCGATTGTTTATTTTGTGGCAACTATCGTACCTGAGGATGGATATCAGCAGAACTTTGAGTGCTAAGACGAACATTAACCTACGTTTTCTGCGCTGCACACGTCCTCCTTTCTTTTACTTCAACCAGTGCCTGGTTCTCCGCTAGTAAGCTCTGTTCGTCGCAGCCTAATCGAAACGTCTCAAATTACATAATTTGCACCCCCGCCCCCAAATTTTCATCAGCATGCAGGCGCTTTACCCTGAAACGTCCCTTCAATGTGCAGCGATCATGCGTGCTTAGATGGTTAAGGCCGTTCTTTTTTATCTTAAGCGAAGCCAGTGCTGTGCGATAATGGCTGTCGCGCGTGCACAGGACGAATATTTCAAAACAAAGTAGGCCGGTCTCCTGAAAGTACACTGCAACCCCACAACACATCTCTCATCACCAGACTGATGGACTGCAGTCTCAGAACAGTCAGTCACCGGCTGCAATATACACAGCGGAGAAGTGAGCTCAAACAATAAACTTGGCCGCTGTAACACCTCTGCTCTAAGAATCCTATCTGGTTCAGGTTTGTTGATCATTGAGACTGGTGTGCCGTGATGGAGGAAAGAGCAACGTTTACTTGCCAGCCTTCCTGAAAAGTGTAGCGTCCAGTGGGCCAGAAATGGATGGTCTGCATTCTAAATGTGTACAAACAGCGTTAAAGTACCCCGAGTGAGGTGGGATCTAACTTTTGTTCTAGAGAACTGCAAGGTTGCGCCACAACTCTGAGACTATTTCGCAGCAGCATAAGCCATGGGGAGACCCCAGTCACTACGATCATCAGACCCAGTTCCGAACAGCGAGAGAAGAAGTGGGACGCCATTTGGAAGGATGTTGTATTCTGTACAGAACTATTAGAGAGGAGGTTGGTAGGAGTTGACAATTGGACGAGAGCACACCCCACGCGGCGAAAGCAGCGCCCGCCATTGTGAGACAGTGGGGCAGTTATCCAGAGCCGTCAGCGAGGTCATGTCTGAGCCAGTGTCGAAGATGATTGGTCAGTTTGGACAGCCGGCATTGGCCGAGAACCAGACTGCGATTGGTGCGCACGAACAAATAGCCGATAGAGGCTCAGCGTTCCAACATGCGCCAGGAGTTTGGCCACTACAAATACCACAGAACCTTAGTCCGAGTCATTTGCTGTTTTTTTATCCGCCGTTAAGACCTAAGGACAGCGTCTTTTAATGTGTAAAACTGGTGCTGAAATCGAATGCCTTTATAATGCACCAGGGACTGAGCAGATTGATTAACTGAAGTGAGAGACTTAGGCGCGAACCCAGGATGGGGACGGTGTGATAGTGTCAGGAAGATGCCGGTGCTCCTTCCATTCTGAGCTTCTGACCCTCGCCTCTACAATTACCGTCGGCGTGATGATTACCAACGCTGTTCAGTATTCTCACGAATCAAGAATCGACGCCTGATGTTTGCGGATGTACTTTCTATTGTCCAGAATAAGGTGTTGGAACTCGGCTGCCTCATTTATTGTAGCCACTGCCGAGGTCTGTACTTTGCTTTTTCTTTATTATTTGTAAGTAATGCCGTACAGAACCCAGCTCCGATTTCGTTTTGATCTGATGTACGCGTTACTCTAAGGCACTGAATTGATAGATACACCCATGTTAGCAATAATTTACTTGCTGGATAGGTTTCTGGAGTTTAGCGGTCTGCATATATCGCCGCCAAGTCTAACCGGCCAAAAAGGGCTCAGTGTGGGTTTTGTCTTCAGGGATCTCTGTTTGTAAGCCATTCAGGAGATCTATTAAGCCCTACAACTAGGTGCTCGCAAACGGAGTGGTGCGTTGCGGGAATGTGAAGAGAGGGGGCGGTTAGAGTGGCGGACAAAGTAACAGTAAATGAAGAATTTGAGGGAATTTGCAAGTGCTTGTGTGACAAGGAATAAAGAACCGTTCTCTATTTTGGGGAAGGAATAGCATTTGTCCATCTGAAATGTGGCCTACCCTACAAGATGGCACAACAAGAAGAGATGCGCCTACTCAATCAGATTTTTATTTTTTTTAATAAATGAGTCATTATTGCTTCTTAATGTCCTCATAAATTAACCGTGAACTTGGAGTAGATTAGTACATACTAATGTCTACAGACGCAAACCGAAATGTGATGTATGAATATTTAGGCCGAAATCCATCAGCCACGACGGGATGTTTATTATATTACTGTGGTAATTGAAGGTCTCAAAAATGCCTGCACAACCGTAGTCCTTTATTCTGAGGTTCTGTGACGAAACAAAGTATGCTTGTATCTACGTTTTGTTGTATACTTGATGGCCAGATGGTCTAATGATTTTCTGATTATCATGCCGTGGATAGAACCAGAAGTGTAAATTCCTAGACGGAAAACAGCATCGCCATAACCTTTTGCGTTACTAACATCATAGATACTGTAGGTGGCCTAACTCATGGAAGATACGTCAGTTCATGAATATTCCCTACTAACTTGTGCAACAGCCAAAATGCACCGGCCAAAACACCCATTTGAAATGAGCCACCTTCAATTAACGAAAGCTCAAAAGCAGCATCAGAAAGCATACTACACTGATTCAAAACAATCATTTTTTCAGAAAAAATTCAAAAGTTCTTATGGAATGAGGAATTTCTGTTTGTGCAACCACATAGTGTGCCCCTCTGTAAATAGCCAAATGAATAAGACGGCACAAGCAAAATGATATTTCGGAATTCGGTCAGATAATTTTCCTCCTTGCAATGTTATAGATGGTGTTTTTGTGGACGGAACTCACCTTGTTTGGTTTTCTGGGTGGGGACTGCATCCTCTCCCGCCTCCGGTCTTCCTGACAATGTCTCGACGCCGGGCTCAGGAGGGAGAGGAGGAGGAGGAGAAGAAAGTGTGGTAGGTGCTGCGCAAGTCCACTATCATTATAAACTAAATGGCGCTCAATTCACCGTCCCTGCTCGCACCCTGCTGTGGAGCTACCGGTGGGCATCGTCGATCACAACGGTCCAACTCTCGGGTGGAGACGTCAAAGGAATAAAGTTTTTTACAGGAGCATATATAAACAGACTGGAGAGCAAATAACAGGTGCGAATGCAGCTTGCAGATGCATGCACTAGTGTGTCATTTTCATTGTTTGAAGGCAGTTTGTGTTCCGTAAAATTACTATGCACTTTTTGGTAACGGGGAGATCGCGGAATGTCGTTGCAATGTTAGTGGGCAATTTGAGGCTTCCAGTGTTCACAATCGATTGCCCGAAAAGATTTTCTGTACTTCGTGGTTATTAAACCATTCAAAATAAAACCGCCTCTGGGGATCTTACTTATTTATCTTGTTTACGGACATTTTTTTCAGATGGACTTTAGGTCATATTCATTGGCACACTTAAGCATGAAACCCAGTCACTGAATGAAGGCCTACGATGAATATGCTTTTGAATGAACGGAAAACCTTTAGCAAGCTGTTCCATTTGAGGCTGTCTGTTGCAGATGAATACGGGATCTGTACTGATGATTTTTCTAGCATGATTCTCTGCAGAATCTTCTGAATATGAAAAAGGATACGTGGTGAGCGCGTAAATATCGAAGTAGGTTTTATGACTGTCCGGCCGGTGAGGATAGAGAGCATCGCCACTGCCCTTACGAGGTGACTTTCGTCGCATCTTACTCGGTCTCTCTCTCTCTCCCTCTATAATTCGATTGCATGACAGGGTGAAGACTACCGACACTGCTAAACGGCCTATCTACGTCTGTCAAACAGGACCTTGCGCCTTCTCACATGTACCAGGCCTCATTCAGAAGGGCCTCGGACAGCACATAAGTAAAAGCACTATAATGGCCAGAATAAGGAGACCTTACGGCCAGAACCTCAGTGCTAAGTAGGATCGAGCTACTCTGTCCGTTTGCAGCCTTTCTGGACACGAGTGATAGGCTGTTACAGTAGGTTCAGACGCATCAAGCTTAGTACTAGTGAGGGATGAACTGATTTGTCCGGGGGTGGATTCTTCCACAGTGTCGGTCTCCCTCGCCCGTGCGCCAACTGGCTAATTGGACCTCTCAGCTAACTGTTGCTGGGACTGGACGTGGTGGCTGACGTGGGTGAAGACTCGGCATCTAAGCATACATGTTGGTCTTCTGCTGCACAGGAACAGTCTCCTTCAGAGGACGCGCTTGTGGTGTAGGTGGAATGTGCACTTTTACACATACGACCTCTCGTCTGACTAAAGAGGGTTGGCCGATTTGAACGAAATGGGTGTTGTCTGGGTGAGGTGTGCTGCTGTGCGTAGTGCTGCCAGTGTGTATTCGTTCGTGATCGAGAAGGTCAGTGAAGAGTACAAGTGCATTATTGTGTGTGTGCGGTGAGGTGGCGTGGGGAAGAACTGGGCTGTGCTGTTTTACTGATCAATGCCGCGCACGCGCATATGATAGAATAGGCCAACGTGGTGGCTGAATACGTGGATGCAGTGTGCGCAGGAAGTGGGGTGTGTGTGGCGGATGTTGGTCGGGGCTCCAGGAGGTGGTTCTCTGGTCACATTAATATGGATTGGCAGGTGCCTGTTCAGGCCGTCGAGTGATTTCAATGCAAGATCGCAGTGAAAACAATTTGGAACTGAATCAGCATTGCTGGCAGCTGGCCTCTGTGCCCTGGTGGTACCACCATATTGGTCTCAAAGACGGTGTCCGATCAAGGCAAACCAGAATAAGGGCGTGGTGTTTCAGCTGACACGGGCGATCAGGACATCCTAAGTGAGGATCCTGATGGTGTTGGGATGTGTGGACGGAGGATAAGTCATGCTGAAATTGCAACGAACCTTGTCTGAGAGCAGCCGTAGCGACGTCAACACAAAATAGTTTCTTAGACAATCGCTCGTCGACTGTCCTCGCGACGTGGCCGTCTCACAACCGTTACACATGCCTAAACATGAAGCAACTACCGTTCTTTCCAATACCTTGTTGTCCGGGATTATCTCTTCCTAGTTCGCCCGGAATATTATCCAGAAGCAGTTAGCATAAAAGTGATGTAATGTTCCTGCCTAGCATTAGCACATTGTCCACGTATCCGACCCCTAGAAGACCATATTTAGGCCGACTATTCTCACTTTCGTGTGACAGAGGATGCTGAGGTTACTTCATAGTCCATAGAAGGCCTAGCTCATTTTGGACATCTGACTTGCGATTTCGTCTGCGACCTTGATGATTCCTGAGAAAATAATCCCCGGGTAGACGAAGTTGCCCGCAGCTCTGCGACGAGTTCCACTGGCACTTGGTCAGGGTTGGTTGTGATTGTAATTTGGATCCAGTAGGCATTGGATTATTACTTTCTCCGTGCTAATGTTCAGTTCAAACGGTGGGCAACCAGAGACAATAAGCTCCTCACTCAGCTGCACTTCCGCCTTCAATACGTTCAACGCGCAGTTATCAGCAAATATGGTGATGAAGACACTGGCCTTGGACGCTCCGGATATTGTGTACTTGCCTGACGTTTTGGCAGCTGGTGTCGATTCAGAACCACTCCCACGAGATGCACCCATCAACATGGCGGAAAATATGAGACTACCAAGGCCGGAAGCGAGTACAGGACTATATTTCATTCCATCCGACACTGTAAAAACTTCCAAGACTGACACGCGTCATCACCACCTCATGCTGCCAACCGATCGGCTCTATCGGTTGTCCTCTCCACTCGGACTTTGGCATGATCCACACTAGGCCATCGCGGTTAACTGTATCAACGGCCCCTGTAAGAGCTAAGAAAGTGGCCCAGACGTTGCATCGCATTCTTCTGCAGCTTTCTTGCAGTTGTTCGGCCGCAAAGATCATGTTGGTGGCTTCATAACTTTTCGGGAATCCACATGGCGTTTCTGGAAGAGATCCCGCTTCAGAAATGTATCCAATGCTGAAGAGAGACCTGCAGCAGTGGCTGCGCAGACGTGTCCGATCCTATTGCCTTTGCATTGATGGCCAGTTGTTGCGCCGTTGAAATCTTGCAGAGGTTTTCTTTGTCTCCACACATGCTGGATCAGTGAGATGAACTGGTCCATGAGTAGAGGGTCACCGTATTTAAAGGTGCTGACTGGAGGTGAGTCAACCTCCGGCACTTCTCCGTTCGAAAATTTCTTTTGGTGTTCCATTCGGGGAGGGGGGCGTTCGAGGTCCGCCTGGGGTAGCCGGCTGATGACTTCCTCGTTGAATGCAAATTGGCGAATGAAAACGCCCAACAGTGTTCGGATCAACGTCCCAAAATCTGCGACAGTGGGGCCACACTGCCTGAGGTGTGAGAGCATGTAGACTGTTCTGGTGTTCACGAAGAAGTTTTCGATCTCGCCCTTCTGCCTGCATATCCCTGGATTTCTTCGACGTTGCAGGACACTCATGCATTTTGCACCTCCAGCCCCTCGTGCAGGCGGTTACGACATCGGAAGAATGTGGCTTTGGTAGCACGGTGGCACAGGTACTAGATAAAAACCCAGACACGCGTGTTTCCTCGATATTATGCCGCTGGACAACGCGACTGCGAGGGATTCGGCTCAACAGTGGATCCGCCAGCGTTCGCCCGTGTGGTTTTCTAGTAGATAGAGTAGGTGTGCCAGTCACTGTGACAATCGCAGTGGCATCTCACTACTCAACATCGCCGGGAACATCTTTAGGTAAGATCGCAGTTGGTAGCCGGACATTATACGTTGACACTGTCGACGTACGTACTTGTTATCAGTAGGTGTGCTTACCTTGTCTAGGAAACTTGTTATCAGTAGGTGTGCTCTTACTGAGTTAGGCAGGTGGCCCGTTTCGGTCAGGCTGTTGGGTTTAGTAAGGGTTAGGGTTAGGCGTAGGTTAAGTTTTAGGATTAAGGTTTGCGTTTTAGAGTCAGGTTCCAGTGTCAGGGCTAGGGTTTAGGTTCCCCTTAGGGTTACGGTTAAGGTTAGGGTTAGGATAATGGCTAGGTTTTGGGTTAACGTTGGTTTTTAGGATTTTGGTTACTTTTCGGTTTCGAGGCTTAAGGTTAGAGTTTACCGTTGCGCTTAGGGTCGGGTTTTAGGGTTAAGCGTAGGGTTTAAATTTCTGCCATTATTCCACGTACTTAAAACTGCCCTGTACTTTCTCTGGTAACTTTACTTTTACCCAGAAGCTCCAGTATTCCTTTACCAACCCTTCCATTTATCCCACCCATATAACCCCACTTCCCACCATTCCCGTACGACAGGGACCTGGCTGTCCGCCTCCCCATTCCTGGCTACGAACTGCGATCAAACCCATCTTTAATCTAATCGTCCTTAATCACCTCAATAGACACCTCGAGCAAGGACTTCTGGCGGAAACTCAGTGTGGCTTCCGACGACACTGGGGCACCACCGACGCTGTGTTTGCCGCTCGGCAGCTACAGAATAAGTGCCAGGAGATGCGAACCCACCTCTACACCGCCTTCGTAGACCTAACAAAAGCCATCGGTGCGGTGAATCGCGAAGGACTGTGAAAAACCTTGCAGAAATTTGGCTGGCCTGAACGATTTGCGCACATGGCATGTCAGCTCCACGAATGGCTGGTATCACGCGCCACCGACAGCGGCGCACTTTTCGAGGCATTCGCAGTGACCAATGGAGTGAAAGAGGGCTGCGTATCGTTCCTATCCTCCTCAGCCTCATGTTCCTTACCATGCTGATGGACGCCTACCGTGCTGAGCGCTCCAGGATACGCATCGTCCACAGAACTGACAGGCATCTTCTCAACAGCAGGCGCATGCAAGCTTCATCACGAATGTCTACGACCGTTAATCACGACCTGCTCTCCCTCGGCGACTGGGCGCTCAACACCACGGAGTTCCTCGCCGCCGACTGAGCCAACTTCGGACTGACCATCAACACGGACAAAACGGTGGTCAAGCAACAATCGTCACAAAACATGCAACACAGCGTTACTCCTCAAATCCATGTTGACGGCAGCCAATTCAAAATCCTGGGCAACTTCGCTTAACTAGGAAGCGCGCTTTCTTGCCGCAGAAGAGTCGATGATGCAGTGGCCCAGCGGATCTCCACAGCCAGCCAGACCTTCGGCCGGCTGCAGAATACCGCGTGGCCTCTTAATGAATATCAAACTGAAGATTACAGGGCTGTCGTCTCGAAGACACTTCAATACGGAGCGGAGACCTGAACCGTCTACTCCAGCCATGCCGAGAAGCTCAACCACATCCATCTCAGCTGCCTTCGCAAAATACTAGAGCTGAGATGAGAAGGCAGGGTCCCCGACACGGAATTCCTAGAACGGAGGGGGGCTCTCAGCATTCACGCCATGTTCATACAACGGCAACTACGTTGGAGCGGCCATTCGTGAGGAGGAAAGATACACGTCCACTGAAACAAGGCTTCTATGATGATGTTGCCATGGGTACTCGTCGACAAGAAGGACAAAAATAGAGCCACAAGGACACTCTGAAGAACTGGCTCAAGCGTTTGCAGATCAACCCTGCGATCCGGGAGTGCCTAACGCAGAACAGACCGACATGTCGAAGAGAAGTAAAGACGAGCAAAGCTACCTACAAAGCAAATCGGATCGCCGCCGCCAAAGTCAAACAGGAGACTCGGACGTCACAAGTACCCCGCTTCCTCAATGACATCAGTTAGCAGCTTCCGACATACCCGTGCTGCCACCGCGCATTTCACACGCGAATCGGCCTTGTAGGACACCTTCGGGCGCGATGCGCTAACAGCCCGACAATGTCTACTTCTTCTCCCACTTTCGCTCCTGCCTCAGACACTGCGAAGACGACCATCCCAGTCACCGCCGATTACACTGTCGCTGCCCCGCCGCCATTGACCACCGATATCATCCGCCCTGCCTAACCCCTGCGTCCACCAAAGCGACCAGCGCCGCCAACACCACTTCCGCCACCGGTGGGACATTGTCCGACATCCCATCACCTGCCGCCAACACTGCCAGCATCCCCACCTCCGGCAATGTGGACTCGGTCGCAACCTGCCCTAATTGCGACCGCGCATTCACCTCACACATCATCCTGGTCGGTCATTTGCCAATCCACTGCACAGAGGCTGGCGAACCAGAGCCTGGAGCACCGGCCCACACTCACCATATCCGCCTCAACTGCCATCACTGTTCCCGCACAGCCCTATCGGGCCACATGTGTATTCATGATAACCCGCGGAAGAAAACCGCCGGCTAGACCATACCATCATACCTTCCGCAACAAGCACCTGCACAACACAACATCATCACTTATCATCACACAGCGCAAAGACTCAGTTGCCAGCCGCCACGCAAGCGGGAAGTGCGCTCCTCGGTCCCTCCTCCATGAAACCCGTCTGCTGAGACATTCACGATGCACCTAAGCGCCGTGACTTGAAAGGCTGCTGACTGACGCCTCAAATCAGCCCACGCAGTCAGCCCATTTGTGCGTGTTTGCGTGGAGTGGCGGACTGATGGGCACAGAGTCACACTGCACGGCTCTTTTTCAACGTGACCTCTGGCACTCTCACGCATTTGAGGAATGTGTGTGTGTATACCGGTAGTCCCTCTTAGTTGATGACTGACTGGTTACTCGGCCTTTGAAAGTTGATGGCTGATTGCAGGGCTGCGTGTCAACCTTCTGCCATGATTCAAAAAACCATGGCTCTCCCAGCCTGGTGTGCGCTGGCAGTTCTCTAGCGCCTGGCTCCATGCAGGTAGATGCACTAGCACTGCTTATGGGTATACAGGTCGTGTACATGGTTGCGTAGTCATCCTCCTCTTCCTAAACCGTCTATTTTTGTTGCCGGTTAAGATCCTGGTCAGGTGTTTGTTTGTTGTGGACCAGGGGGTGTGGTGGTAAGCCTACGAACCGGTCCATCTTTACCAACCACCTGCACCCTCTCCCGCCGACGGTCTTCTTGATTTTGTCTTGGCACCGTGTCCAGGCGAGGGGAAGGAGGGAGTGCGATAGATGCTGCGCAAGTCTTCTCCCACTAGAAACTAATTCACATGCGAGTCGCTTTGCCTGCCCTCAGACTGGCGTGGAGCACGCGGTGGACATCGTCGGACGGTAGGACTGTCGGTTGCTGTTATAGCTGAGGATCTGAGTTGTGCTGGTCGCCTTTCTGCGCACTGTGGTTTTAAGTTCGCCACCGTGTCTACGCGTGACAAGCACGTCAAGGAAGGGTAGTCGTCCGGCATTCTCTACTTCTCTTGTGAACTGGATGTCGGGGGAGATACTGTTAAGCAGATCGTGAAAGCCACTATAAACCTGTGCTATGGCGCCCGTGCATGGACGACACATTCACCATAATTAAGATAGGCAGGTAAAACAAAATATTACTTAATAGCTGGGGATCTTCCCATGTTACGTCCGCAAAGTTGAGTTGGTAAACAGGCCTTTTCAGCAATTCATCACCAGGCCAATAAAATTACATCGAAACAAAAAATACGAGTCATGGACAGGGTTTATAAACATCATACTCCTCGCTTATAAACCTTGCCCAATACTCATTTTAATTCTCCATGCAGTTGTGCCAGCCAATTGGAGAATTACTGAAATCGTGTGTTTGCCAGTTTGGCTTTTTAGAAAGATAATGTCACATTTATTATTATATTTTAGAACCAAAAATTGCGCATATTTACGGAACAGAACTGTTAGGGAAGAAAATGCACCCGTTCTTCTGAAAGTAAAGTAACATCTTAAATCTCGTCTTATTTTTTGTACGCAAACGGAGAATCAAATGTCAAACTGCCGATGCTTGTTTTGGTAAATCATATGCAAGAATGTCCTCTGCAAGAAAATCATGCATCAAGACGTAGGTGTGGTCTACGATAGCTACTGACCTGAAAAATTACCTCTAAAAGAGAAAGAATAACTTTGCGCTCAAGAGTGCACATTCTTTCTTTAAGCATGTGCTGCGAAGTACGCAACTTCCAAAATACCCAGAACTGATCAGTTGAATTTTACTTAGCGTCCATTATTAGTTTGGTCGCCTGGCATATAAGCGCGGGCTATTTTCATTGCGGTGCGGACTGTTCTGTATGCTGGAAAACTTTGTCAAAAGTCTGGTATTGCCGGAACATCACAAAACTATTTTGTAGGAAATCAGCACAGGATTGTGAAATCTGTCAAACCTGCCATATGTTATTGGATCGGCGATCCAGCGACGCGAACCAGAGCAGTTCAGACATATATTAAGAGAGGAGGGATAGATGTAAAAACACGCGAGAATGCGATGACCATTTCTGGCGTCGGGTCCGAATCGCAGATGATCAAGACCTGTTGTTGGGTATGATTGACTGACGACGGCTACAAAGCCAGTGATGGCCATCCATTCCCCCTCGTCTTTCTAGATGTCCCCTTCACAGGTCGTTACGTGGCTGTCTTCGAGGACTCTAGACTGACGGTAAGACGTGGTTATGCAGCCCCACCTGATGGACAATACTGTCGGGGTAGGGGTTAGATTTAGGGCAACTATTTCTCAAACACTCAAAGTACAATAGATCGGCGCGACCCATGTGCATGCTGCTGAAGAATCTCACTCACAAGCGACAGAGTGGAGGGTTGGTAACTCGACCGGGGAACGTGACTTGCATGCTCTGTGATCAGAGAGTACAGATTCAAGTCCGGGGTTCTTCTGCTCTGGGGTTGCGTTGTGATCGTTAGACGAGAAAAGTAACCACTCCACTTCCCCTTGTCTCAACGGCAGGCAGCACAGTAGGTTCGACACAGGTAGGACTGACATATTTGGCCCCTAAATAGGAAATCGGAATAGGGACGCCTCTCCCAAGTAATGAAGGTGGACCTGCGTATAATTATAGATAGGGCAAAATATTCCCGTGTCCTAACCCCAATAAAAACTCTAATATAAAACTAGACCGTCGCCCTAATCTTGACCATAACCCTTGTACTTGTGCTTGATAAGGCTGCGATCATGCCTGATCTAGCCGGCCTCGATAATGTTCCGAACTGCACCTCTCCACGCGTGACGATCCACGGCAGCAGATTTGGACAGCTCAACACATTCCGTTCATCAACGACGAAGACCGAATACCGAAGGTCGAAGAACCCCCTCCACGTCCTGACGAACTGTGTCGAGCCAGGTTTTGAACTGACCCCCTAGTCGACGCCTCCACTGGCACAACGGTGTCGGATCGAGCGCAGTAACACTGAGCTCCTGAGGTGGACAACGAAGAACATGCCCAAGCCACCTCAGTCGTCTTTCTTGGCTGGGCTGAATTATCCATGTGATGTTGTCGCAGCGAGCGCGGACTGTCTCACTTGATACGAAGTCGGTGAACGTCACTCGAAGGATGGCCCTCAAGCAGTGGTAGCCAAATACCTCCCGTTTTCACTCGTCCTCCACGCGTTAAGCCAACCATTCACAACCGTAGAGAAGGACAGACCGGACAAATGTACGATATACGCGAATCTTAGTGGCGATGGAGAGGTCACGTCGGATCCACAGGCATTTCCGTAGGCTTGAGAAAACCCAGCGGGCAGCATCAGTTCGAGAGACAATGTCGTCCTTACTCTGTCTATTAGGCAGCAGCCTCCCCCCGAGGTATTTAAAACTGTCTGCTTCTTCAAGTTGACAGCCATCAATCACCAGGGGTGCCTTCTCCTGATCAAAGATGCAGTTTGAAAACGCTTTGATCTTCCCAGTGTTTATGAATAAGCCGACCGATTTAGCGACCTCGTTCTTCCGTGACACCATAGACTGCCGATCACCAAAACTTGAAGCAAGTAGGGCGATATCATCAGCAGAGACCAGATCAGTCAGTCGGTGTCCGGGTGCAAACTCAAGACCGTCACCCTCGCGTAGGGCCCTCCCGAGGATCCGGTCAATAGCATAGTTGAACAGAATGGATGACAGAATAAAACCCTGTCGAACGCCAGACCGAATAACGAACGGTTGGGAAAGATTGTTGTGGACCAGAACTCTTGCAGTAGTGGGGCGATAATAGACCTCGATCATGACGATGATTTTTGCCGGTACACCGTCTAGCGACATTATCCGCCACAGGGACTCACGATGAACGGAATCGAACGCGGCAGCAAAGTCAATGCAGCAGACGGCCGTCGGTTGTTGGTAACTATGGCGAAATTCGAAAATGCGTCTTAGTGTGAATATCTGGTCTGCGCATCCACGTCCAGCACGAAATCCGGCCTGGTTGGGCCTCGTCCTTGAGTCACGCAGTGCCTGGAATCGCCTGAGTAGGACAATAGCGAAGATCTTTGCAGCAACGTCGATGAGACTTATGCCGCGGTAGTTCTCGCGCCTCGTCTTATCTCCCTTCTTGAGGATAGGTACAAGGATGCCTAAGCCCCAGTCATCAGGAACAACCTCGTCTCTCCACGCTCGTTCAATAACCTCCTGGAGCTAAGGCGCCAGACTGTCGACACAAGACCCCAAGTCTTGACTTTACAGTTAACATTAGCCTCCACCTTAACCCTAAACTTGAGCCTGACCTACCTTATCTTCAACTTTAAGTCTAGCCTTAAACCTAATCCTTAAACGCAACCCTAACTTAACTGGAAATTGGACCGCAGCCACCCGCATTCCAGGCGGTCCCTATTCCCATGTCCTGTTTAGGGGGCCGCATAAGTCAGTCCTACCTGAATACGTACTGACACAATGGCAGGAGGTGAAGGCCAAAGAAGTCGGAGATCCTGAAGAAAGCAGAGGCTGGGCACCGATCGCAGCGCAGAGCGATGCCCACACGACGAGGATTTTTATGTACATATGTTTGTGTGCGCGCGTGTTTGGGTGCGTGCAGTCTGTTTAGCGCCGATGAAATGAGGAGGAAGGAGCTAAAACCGTGCAAACATCGGCTGCCTGTACTTTACCACGAACTGCCTCGTCCGCGGACTGTTGTTTACAACCTCTTCCCGCCAAGCTCTCATCGATGTGAGAGTGCATATTACCCGTCCCTCGTACATCAAAGTGGGGAAATCGCTGCTTGGGTTATTTTTAACAACATTGAGGGCAAAATAAAGCTAGGATGCCTGGAATTTCTGAAAAAAGATACTGCCAACTGCAGACGCTAGGGGACAATATAAGGCCCAATTATATGCGTGAGACAGCACTCTAATAAAAGGAGGTGGAATTTTCTTGGAAAAAGTACAGAAAGGTAAAATAAATGTTCATTAAAAAGGCAGGAGGATATCTATCGTTGGAGCAGTCATATTTGCCCGAGCTTCCGGGTCCGTGAGGGAGCGAAGCCTTTGCAAGTGTCGACCGCTCGCCGGTTAGATGCGCATTTAGCTTAATTCTGTCGTTTGGTAGATACTGATTAGTTTTTTGATTGACCTGAGCCCCTGTATGTGTACCCGTGAAGTCTACTTCGTGGTCAGTCGTCAGGCTGTGGACACCAGCATGACGCAGCGGGTCTCATCTGTGAACAAAGAACCTTCTTGCGATCTGTCCCGTCTGCTGACAGGGAAAATCTCCCTACAGAATCCGATAAAATGCATCAGATTGCCCACCTACACCCAGTAGGCCGTTGGTTCGCACGAATTTTGCGCAGGGTAGCTCCCATATGAAAGTTGAAACCACCGATAACCACTCCACATGCCGACATGTCAGCATCCTCCTGCATACCAAGCAATGCGCAATCACTGTTAAGTTGCGGATCCCGTCTCCCACCAAGGGCGCATGCAGCCGGCGGTCGGTGAGGGACTACAAAGAGCAGCATGGTCTTAAACCTAACCCTAGTACAATGGACGTCCCGGCAAACCTTTGAATGATAAACTAGGACCTGCGTATTCGTCCCTACAAGTACTTATTTATGGGTGCATATCCTCATAAAATGATGATTACTTCCCCTCAAAAAGTGCCCCAGTCTATTACCTGAGACTCGAAAAATTTCTAACCTCACTGCGCAGCTTTATCAGAGCTGTCACCGGAGTCCTCAGTTTGCCTTCGCTCCAGGCGATCGCATTGTCTTACTCTGGACGCCAGCGTCTGGCGTGTACGCGGCAACAGCAGCCTTCGGCTAATCAAAGCTATGGAAACCGACCAATCGACTCCAAGCTTGACGCGGACGTCATAGCCCAAGGCGCCCTGACCGACGTGCTCCGACATGGCTGTACATGCACCTCACCCCCAGCTAACCACTCTCATGCTCTCTCTCTGCCAATTAGCGTCTAACGTCTCCTCTTCCTACTGGAGACCTTGTTTGAAGGTAGTAGCAGCAGCCATAGCTTAAGCGGGGACTAGCGCTAGTTGGTGATTGTTATCCAGCGAAACCTGATGTTCCTGAATTCATATTGCTCGTTTCACTGCCTACATGGTCCACATGATTCGGGAGCTATTGTCACATTCCATGCCGCGAATGAAGGCTGGCAACTAATCTGAGTCGAATTGGCCTTTAATTAACACGTACATCTGGTGAATTGTGGGACTGAGCCAACGCCAACAAGTGGGCCTATCACAGCTTTAGTGCAAGGCGAAATCGCACTTGGCTTCGACACAGACTTCATGTTTGCACAGAAAAGGCAATACGATGAAAAGCCAGTCCCTAGGACGTCAGTCTCGACCGGTATCCACCTTGCAAAACCAATTTGGTCGCCCGGAGGACACTTCTCAAGTCACACAAGGAGGCATGTGGCCAAACCAGGGGTATTTTAAACGCAATTGTGCTGATGGGAAGTAGAGTAATACGCATTAAACGACGTAAAGGGGACACGACTGCAAGGACAGTCTTTATCAACGCAACGCGTTGCGAGTTCTGGAAGAAATCAGAGACCAGAACGGCCCAGAGGCGCGTAGGGGCCACCGAAGAGCAGCTTTACCACTGGCAGCAAGGCGGTGAATGCGCGTGGCTGCCTACAGGTTTCAAGAGGACAGTGAACGTGTTCTAGCAGGGGTGACGCGTCAGAGTGGCTTCATAGGAGTGTGATACCACGCGGCGTTTCGACCATCACATACGTTCTCGCCACTTCGCCCCCCCCCTCCTCCCCAAGGAGGGTACTTACGCGTGAACGTATTTTCAGCAAGTCAGACTTGCGAACACCCAAAGCGCTCCTCCAGCAAACTCCCTGTCCCAAGGACAAAGACTGAACACAGTCAAAACTAGGTGGGCCGGTTTGCCTGCCACACACGATCCGGTACCTAAAAACGCCAAAGGAGCCGGGCGTGAAAGCAAGGCGGGCGAGTTAATGCCACATTAGATAGGGGCTACTGCAGCGGCCTGACTCATAATCATTAGTGGGGCCCCCCTACCTCACCAGTTTGCATGCCTCTAAATTACAACTGTTAGTGCGCTTGATAAGATGATAAGAAAGATGAGCGGTGGACCCATCTGCCCTTCCCACGTCCCCAGTAGCCTGAATGAGTCAAGCCAACTCGGCGTAGTTTCTGACTTTGCAGGGAAACCACCAGAACAGGGACCCGAGCTCCCGGTTCTCTGACTAAAAGCCTGGCGTTCTACGAGCTGAACTATCGAGAAGTGTACTACCACCGACTAATTCTCACAGTATAAATCTGATTCGGATCCGGTCAGATTCCCACAGCCACCTCTGACTCAGTGGACAGAGTGCTCCTAGGCTGCCAAAAAGGAGGCAGGCGCTGACAATCCCTTCCTAATTATAATCACTAACCAGTATGTTCTGGACTTTTAGCGATAAAGTTCTTCCCGTCTGGCCTGAGCCCGAAGCTTATAAATACAGACTAAGGCTCCGCGCCGGTTCATCCTTGGGAGCTGATGGTGGTGGGTGTTGTGTTCCAAGTAGTGCACGTCTAAGACGGGACACGCGGTAGATGTGCTGGATCAACGTGGAGACTAGATCGCAGTCCGGCACGCGTTATGGGGAATGCGCGGCCATAACAAATGTCAACATTCGGAGTATGGTGACAGGCCCAGCTGCAGACTCACGCCACGCTAACCAACTGGAATCCGAGCCACCCCCACATTTTTCTTATGTACAAAATCCTGGTCAGCATCCGTCGTGGACCAAGAGGTAGGGTTTGCGTCGTGCCAACCACCTGAACCCTTTCCCGCTTCCGATCTTGCTAACTCTATCTTGACACCGGACACAAGTGGTGGAGGAGGGAGTGTGGTGAGCGCTTCGCAAGTCTACTACTACCACCACCACTACTACTGCTGCTGCTGCTGCTACTACTACTACCACCATCACCACTACTACTGCTGCTACTACTACTAATACTACTACTACTACTACTACTACTACTACTACTACTACTACTACTACTACTACTACTACTACTACTACTACTACTACTACTACTACTACTACTACTACTACTACTACTACTACTACTACTACTACTACTACTACTACTACTACTACTACATTAAGTGCGTTCACGCACAAGTCACCGTCCTTGCTCTCGCTCTGCTGTGGAACACACGACGGTCACTGTCGGCAACGACGTTCGAACTGTCGTCCCAATGAGAGACGGTCGCAAACTCGCCAAATCAAGAAAGTACGAAACACGCCTCTTTGGTTGAGCTCTGTTGGGCCCAACAAATGCAGCTACCTTCGTTCGAATGTGACTCTCACCGAAGATAGCAGAAAGTGTTTGTATATGTACAGCGCCAAAGGTAGTCTAAGGACAGGGGAAAACCATCGTCTTCATATGCGGAGAGGGAGAGAGAGGCTTTCCTCGACAAGCGGCATCAAAATAGATGCAAGAATTCCATAGCAGTAGCAAAATTGCAAGAAAACTACGTCAGTGCCGGCTGCGGATAATGCGGATAAACCGGCCACTGGCGAGCAAGAAAAAGGACTCAATGAACGAAAAAAAACTCGAGGCGAAAGCGCCAAAGAATTGAAACTGACTCTGTTGCGATGTAAAAAAGTGAATAAGAAAAACAGAAGAAAGGGCCAAGACGGGACGGATGAGTGGATGGAAAAACATGGCCGTATACAAACAAACGAATGAAACGGCGGAGGGACTCGGGTCACTCTTCAGGGGAAGGGGGAAAGGGGTAGAGGGGGATGAATGAAATGCACCACGCGAATGTTATTTTAAAAAAGGGGCCCGGGGCGATTAGGAGGCTGTATGAGCGGCACTTTTGACAGCTGGTTCCAATGACACGCCGATGGCTGGCTTTAATTGGAACGAGACACAGGTGGAGAGGAAGGAGAGACTCTCAGAAAGGCGGTGTGAGACGTTCGCCAGCGATGGTCATCATGGGTGAGACGGCTGCTTGACGCAACTGCAGCGGAACAAAAAAGGTCGGCGGTAATGTTCAGAATTATTCGGGAAATTGGAAAAGTTTTTGAAAACCGAATTATAGCCTTCCTTCGAATATCAAATTGGAAGGAGACGTAATTTTCTACCGAGTGAGCAAAAGAATGAATATTCTTATGCATGTTTTCCATGAAATGCATACTACATAAGTAGTCACTTTCTACAGAGTTCAGCTTTTGCATGCAGCCGGAAAGAAGTTCGTTTGAAAGCCGGCATCCTGAGATAACTGGATTATTATAGGCTTATGCTGCATGATGATTAGTTTTACAACCCTACTTAATCAATATTTTTGAAACGGAAACGCTTTTCGGAATTTCGGTTGACATTTCAGGAGTTAGCCCACCTACTATATATATATATATGCTGGTAGAAGCGCTCACCGATCGTTCTTACGGAACGCACTCCTTCCGTTGTGCCTTTCGGGCTCTCTCTCGAGCCCAACCAGCAGCCGCACAGCAGCGCATGATATAGGAAGAATAGTATTACCAACAAAGACAAGGGAGAATAGAATGGCCATTTCTGGCTTATTAGCCGTCGTCAGCCAGCCATACCCAACCCCAAAGTGTGGAACAGCCGAGGCTCGAACTCGCGACCTGCTAGTTAGATGTCCACGCCTCTAACCACTGGGCCACGGTCGCGTTGTCCTGTCGGTTTCGATCGGGAATATACAAAGGTAGAAGGCGCTCACCGATCGTCCTTACGGAACTCAGTCGTTCCGTTATACCTTGCGGACCCTCTCTCTCTCGAGCCCGACCGGCAGCCGCACAGCGGCGCAAGATATAGGCAGAATGTTATTACCGACGAAAGCAGATACTTACACAATGAGGTGGCAAATATGGCGTTGGTAGCTAAATCTGTTGGCTCGCCGACTTACTCTATTGAGAGATCTTCGCCGATGGAGTTTGTGATGCCGAAGAGGCGACTCGACAGGATGGTTCGCTGGCGGTGCGATGGCTGACGGCAGTGGCCTTAGAGGTGCAGCAACCGGGGAATCCACAGCAGCGGCAGTTGGACGATGGCGAACTGATGGTGGCCGTTTGAGGTCTCCACGACCAACTTCATTCGTTAGAACAGAATGAGCAGCTGATTCTGTCGGTTGATTAAATGGGTATACAAAATCCACGCTCACACCGCGAGAGCGGAAGGAGCGGCGCAAACTTCCCGGATAGCGAGCCCTTGAGACACTGTTGGCCCCACCGCCGTCGGCGGTGATATCGTCCAGCAGTTGGTGTCTCGAGAGTTCGGGGTCTGAAAGGGTCATCTGCTGAAAGTCCTCAAGTAAGTCATCCTCATCGTTCATGAAGTAGGAAGAGACCTCGGCCTCCTCCTCCTCATCTTCTTCATCCTCGATATCTTCCTCGTAGCCATCCTCGAGGGGAGCAGTGTCACTCTTCGGGAACAGGGTCGGAGCTATTCCAGAAGCTCCGCCTGGATCGGTGGTCTCTCCCTGCAGCTGTAGGAGACGGTGTTTACTATCTGACGCTCCTGCCGTAGGTAAGTAATCCACACCCGAGCTGCGTTGTTTGGCGTTAATGGCGGAGTCCAGCAGCTCAGGTTTTGCCGGAAGATTTTCTGCCATTGGAAGGGTAGTGGAGGAGAGATTAGTGGTCTGCTTTGAGGTAGGAAGAGTCCTGCGCCCAGGTCCCGTTACAGTTAAAGTCGTCAAGGGTTTGGTCGTAGCGGAGTCAGGTTTCGAGTTAGGCGGGATATCGGTCACGCTGGTGGTGGCGGCGGCGGTGGTGACGTTCGCAGAGGACCGCTCAGTGGCTGCATCCTGCCAGTTGTGGCTAGCATAGAGCCAGTGTTCGGGCAAGGGGTGCGCTGACTCCCTAGCAGCTGCAAGGATCGCCGAAGAGCCCAACTCAAGGCTGGAGACTCGATCTGAGTGCATTTTGTCGTACACGTTCAGAAGGCCCGGCTCCTCAGGTTCTACGGAAAGGAAGTAACGAACGTCATGAGGAAGCCCGTCCTTTACAATTAATATTGTGATCACGATTATAATCACCACAATCTATGGAGTTGTAGAGATTGTAATGACATAAAAGACGGTAGTAGTAGTAGTAGTAGTAGTAGTAGTAGTAGTAGTAGTAGTAGCAGTAGTAGTAGTAGCAGTAGTAGTAGTGATAGTGGTGGTAGTAGTAGTAGTGATAGTGGTGGTAGTAGTAGTAGTAGTAGTAGTAGTAGTAGTAGTAGTAGTAGTAGTAGTAGTAGTAGTAGTAGTAGTGGTATTTATAGTAGTAGTAGTAGTAGTAGCGGCAGCCATGACAGTAATAATGGTAGTATCTTCGGGCTCAGCGCAATCGCGCTACCGACTTAGACGGCAGCAAAAAAGCACCAAAGCAACATCCGCGCCATAACCAAATGGTCCGTTTGGTCTGAGGACTGTGCAATCTATCCAAAAACCGACGGCGGGAAGAAGTTTACACGCAAAAGACGTTTCTCCTGCACCAACATAATGTGATTAAGAGGTCGCACTAATTTATTCGAATCTTTTACGACTTACTAAAGTGAGATTCCCTATGCAGGCACTTTAAAGAGCAACTTCAGCAAAATAAAAAAGACTCCCCAAAAACACCCCAGGGGTGGAGTATGCGGGACTCCTTTTGAAAATTAGCCTAACAGAGGCACCTACTTTTGACTGCCGTGGCTGTCAAACCGTTCTTCTGGCTGATTTGTAGGTGGTTAAGGACTAAGTTCACATAGACAGGACAGGGCAATAGTTTGTGACAGCTGCTAATCAACACTAGACGAACCGAAAGTGTGCAGATTTCACAATTGTGCACCGACGAATTTCAGTAAGCCATCCTAAACTAGCAGCGGTATCCATCCAAAGCTCTAGGCGGCAGAACTTTAAAAACAAACCCACAGGGAAGGGGGGAGAACAAGGAGAGAAGAGACAGGAAAGAGAAGGGAGACAATTAGCTCCAACATACCTGTGGTGGGTGTAACCACTTCCGGCAACCGACCCAACGGGACAGCAAGCTCGGACAAACTCAAGTAGCGCTAAAAAATAAAGGCGGTAGTTTACTTTGAAGGTTTTTAAATTGTAGTGGACAGCCATAGTGGCAATGTTGCGCCTCTCGCTAGCGCCTGCACCTACGTCCTAGCGACAGTCCGCTACGGCACGCACGTCTGCCCGGCTTCGATTTGTCTCGTTGCAATTCACTGTCTGCACCACGCACCTGGTCGACTCTCTGCCTGCACCATGCGAGACTTGTCACTACCCTCGCGTGGGCTCGGGGCCAACCAACGCACCTCCTCTCACTGATTGGTACATTGGCGGGCACTGTCAGACCACTAGCGTAAACAACCTGTCACGACACTTTTGTAGCGGCGACCTTCGGCGACACACGGCTCGTCGCTCTCACGGACGCCGCCTCGGTGGCGCCGGACGCATCCTCGTCCGGTTGCCACCTTCTCTTCATTATTCTGTACAGAACAAATAAATCATTTTCCTCTTCAACTGGCGTCGCGCTTCTTCCAACACGGGATATGGCCTGAAGTTGTGGCGCACTGAGCATTCACCATCACCGCTTGGCCGCTACAAAATAGACCAAACTCTGCACATACATACAGGACAGTTCGATCGTCGCATCCGACGATGGCCACCGTGTGGTCCACAGCAAGATGGTGCAGGCGCGGTGACTTGCGTGCGCTGCATCTACCACACTCTCCTCCTACTCCACCTGAGCCCGGCGCTATGACAGAGTCAGGAAAACCGGACCTTCTGACATACATATGAGTATGCGCACGCATATGCTGCAGTGAAGGTCGAGCCCAGTCGCGCTGGAGAAAGCTCAAACATAAGATATCAGACCCCCCCGCATCAAAGAAGGACTGTGCTCATGAACGGGCATGCTAGATGTGCGGCGACCCTTTCTTTGCATACAACCGTGCCGGCGGCATAAAAAACAGTTAGTTCGTTTGCCGACAGACATGCTCCTTGCGTGTCAAGGAGACGCCTACCAAAGTCAATCCTGTGGATTAAAGCCGATCAGGGGTGAATAGAGGCTCCAGTCATTTACTGTGACGTTGGTCTGGCGCATGAGCTGCGCGACGTAACTCCTGGATGGCTTCGATTCCCGAGACTGAAGAGCGGAGACCGGTCGCACAAAAGCCAGAGGCGGCAAGGAGTCAGTCAGCCACACTTCTGCACTCTAAGATGCGCTTCGCGAACCCCTTGAACTTGCCCCGTGGCAGCATCGGATGCAGTCACTGGCCAGTCTTCAGACATGTGACTGTGAGAAGGCTTTATTCATGTGACCTTCAGTGCGGACATCAGATAAATCGTCTCCACCCCAGTCAATGACATATCGAAAAATGCAAGCATGGAATATGCCGACTGCGAATCCTACGCATCACTCTGAAGGATTTCACTAAGCAGCTGGCCGTTAACTGGTTTCCCTACTGCGTACTACACTACTTCTAGGAAAATAGTTAGCTCGAGGACTATTTAAAAAGTCTTTCTTAACTTTGACGTCCATCTTGGGCCGCATTCATTCATCTAGCTTCGTGAAAGTGCACTGCGCAATTCCGCATTTCACATTTTCAACCTTTCCACCTGTCTCAAAAAAACTGCGCGCGTCAAAGCAACGTAGCGCTAATTCCAATACCGCCTTGCGCTTTCTTTTTGTTCAATATTGTCTGTTTGCTAACTAGACGCTTAAGTCGGTTTCTGTCGTAGTAGCAGTGGTGGCGCTTCGTGTGTGGAGTTACGCACGATTAACCAGTTTGGACAGTGGTGAAGACCACCGCCAATCCTCAGGACAAAATGGTGACTTGCACCGCATCTGTCTAGCACGCACTCTTCCAACACCCCGCCAGTGGCAAGACAAAGTTCAAGAGACCAAGAATGGTGACTCGAATACACTAAAATGCATGCACAGGTAACTCACATGTCGCAGTGCTGGCGCCTCTGACTGTTCCGCATCCGAGTGGGTCTCCTTGTCGCGAGAATAGGTTAGGGCGTTTGGGTGACTAGAACGGAAGGCCTCGGGGCGGTAGACGCCAGGCATCATTCTCTCCAATTGACCATTAGAATTCCAGGAGTCGAGGACACCCTTCCCGTAGATATAACCGAGAGCCTATAAGAGGGGAGGGAGTGCCGCACAAGTATAAACGCAGGCACTTAGGCAGGTGGGATGGGGCTTGTTAAGCAGCATAGCGGTAGCAGCAGACCGTTCGAGTCGACAGCTGCCGTCCAGGCAACCTGCCCTTCAAATGGTGGGGGCGGTGATGACGGAATATAAAAGCCAGATGGAGGCTCTCAAGTCTAAAACATCATAATTGCCGCTTCGACCCGCAAGTGCCTAACTGAGTCAGAAAACTTGGTCTGTATTTGCAAAGAGGTACCAGGTGGATGGGGAGGAGGAGGAAGGACGAGAAATTGAGACCAAGACAGCGCTTGGTCCCCTCGTTGATAAATAGGTTAACATGTCCTAAATGATTCGTCTCGTCAGGTAGTTCGATTTACGCAGAAGCTCACATAGGCCCTATCACACAGAAAGGCTGGATGTGGCGCAGCAGTGGTATGAAGCTCATCGAATCTGTGATGTGCTATTCGTAGGACTTCACTGTTCTCTTCTGACTTGCTTCTGCGTCTTCTTCCTCACTCTCCTATTCGCGATCACAATCTTGTAGAAACCAACACTTTCCCCTGCCAAGCACTCCTTTAAACCCTTCAATGCGAATTACCGTTACATTTGCTTAAATCCTTTGAAATATTCTTGGCAGTAAGTTCTTATAAAGCGGGGATACGGGCAAGTTAGTAGTTGTTATGTTTTGCCACCGCCAGCGAGCTGCAAGACACAGTGGGATGAACATGTACTGCGCTATAACGAGATAGGTGAACGCCCCTTTAACACTGGCAAATGTTTACCCATCATTCCCCCTCTTGGGCATATTATCCTACTAGCTTGAGTCTACGCGTTATTTTCTTCGCAATCCTAATGAAAATCTCACCAATATAAATTCCACATTTGAACTGAAAAACGGGCATCCCAAGGGATTTAACTAGGAGGATGAAATTCTTTGGGAAACTGGAGCTATCATTGTGTAAATTTGAGGCCGGTCCCCCAACTCGTCACCAGACTGTGGGTGTACAAAAGCAATTAAATTACCTGACTAACAAAGGATTCTACGATCGGTCAACGTTTGTGCCATTTCCTTTAACAATTTTTTACAGGGAATCTAGAACTATATGCCACCACAAAGATCCGCCAACACGACGTGCGCATGCTGATGTCGCGTCAGCTGCCGACAGCCAATCAGGTGAGCCAGGAGCCCAGTCGAAATATTAGCACGCATGTGTGCTAACTGATTGGTCGATTTCCAGTCCGGCCTTGGGTGTTCCCGCATTGTCCTTTTCCATGTGTGCGCTGCTGGGGCGTATGGGTGTCCAGTAAGTGGGCGCCACGCAAACGGTGACTGGCCGCGGTCCCTAAGGAGCACCCCACTCTCATGTGTGGTTCCCAGAAGAAAGGTTTCACCTAGCGTGGCCACACCCCGGTAACCACCTCGACCGGCGAGCTAAACTAAATGACGGTATCCGGTGTGTTGTATGGCCCCACACCCGATAATGTTGCTCCCATTCCTCCCTGCCCCCTCAATTCCACTTCAGAAGGCAGCGTGTAATCCGGCAGGCGACTCAGGCTAGTTCGGGTCGCTCTTCACCAAGCACCGCTGCGACCCATAGTGGAGTTCGGTAGCCGTCTGGGGTGTTTAGGCGGACATATTTAGGGATAGCACTGCTGACTCCTCGCTCCCAACTGGAGGGGGTGGGCGTTGGCTGCACCATCTTTTGGAACGGCCGTCCATAGGCAGACCGGCTCGACACTGACGTCGACATTGTGGGACGACTGTCTCTTCTGCCATACGGCATCAACGGCCGCCCTGTTATCATGTGCCTGCCTCATGAGGCAGCCTTATCCACTACCATAATCAATACCTTCGTCCCCCTCCCCATGACCTTCTCCGGGAAGGAGAAGTTCTACGAGGACCAGCACGCCCTCCTGACGACAGCATTGAATGCGGACAACCTGGTTGTCCTTGGAAAGTTTAATCCCCGCGTTGGGACAGAGCACGCTGCCCGGAGGAGATGGCTGGGTTATCACGGAATCAGCGGCTGCAACGGCAACGGTCTCCTCCATCTGCGAACCTGCGCAAAACCTCGCCAACACCTTCTTCCGCCTTTCGAGGTAAAAGAAGACCAGGATGCGCGCCCGATCGCGGCGCTGGCAGCTGCTGGACTAGTTCTCATCCGGATCACCTGGTGATCAAGGCGATTTGCGACACCGATGGCCGGAAAGATCACCGCCTCGTCATTTCCTAGATGAGGCTTCGACTGCAACCTCACTGGGGACCGCAAGGTAAGTGACCACCGGGTAAGTTGAATGCTGTTCTGTTGAATCTGCATGCTCACCACTTTGATTTCAGAAATCAACTGACACAGCGACTGGAAGACCTGTAGGCTCCAGATGAAAACACCTCCGTGGAAACTCGCTGGTGCCATCTGCAGTGCTTATGGTCTGACTGAATTGGGAGGCGTGTTTCGCACCCTCTCCTCCTCCCTCGGCCATCAGGCTCTGATGGCAAAACGATGTCAAAAGGACTGGCGGTGGGCACGGGGACAGTGGCTGACGAAGCCAAACAGTCCATCTACGCGTGCCACGCACGACCTGATCCCCGATGCGTGCACCAGTGACTCAAACCCAGCGTCGGTGAGAATTACGTAAAGGCCGCATTAGGGGGAAGCCATTTCAGCCTGATCCTCAGTCCTCTATTCACTCCAAAATACTCCCATGAGGACTGAGTTATATCGTCAGTTGGCGGCCTTCCAACGCGCGTAATTCTATTGTAACGAGGAATTCGCTGATGTTCCGTGGGGCTGGATTGCTTAATGCCAACCTCACTCTTCCCTCTTCCATGCAGCAGTCGACCGTCCGAGCCTATCACCTAACTAGTGATGAGAGATTTAAAACGTACGTAAGTTTGACAACCAGTCTCCTGACGTAATTTCATATACTGACGATTCCCTGTGCCCGGTAATTTAAAAAAGGATGCTAGCTGATGAATAACTGAACACCAGGGAATGGCCTTGATGCGCAAGTCAGGGAAGCTCGCCAAACAGGGAGGTCTGACGTGGGCGGAGTTTGCTTACCACAATTTCCTCAAAAGCCGAGAACTGCAAGGTCATGTACTTGTCGATTGGCGGACGCAAATAATGACAGATCCCACTACGTTTCACCTCTTCAAGTTGCCGTATGCACGAGATGTACGCCAGACGCGACTGTATCTCACTCAGATTGGGTACCTGAAAGTAAAAAAAAAACAATAAACTGAGTCAGGGTGAAGGAAAACGGCAAAAGTGACCAGCCAGCGTCGTTCCCGCAGGAACATTTGAGGCACTACGTGGATTATATAGATAGGACGTCCTGACCCCTCCCCCTGAAGGTCTTGCGGGTTGCGGAGGGGGGGAGAGGGCGTTTCGGGGTGTTACGTAGGACGGAGATAAAGTGGAGCCATGATCTTAAGCGAAAAAACGCGACCGGCTGTGAAACCAGTTAGTTAATCAGCGTGCAGGCAGCGTGCCTCTGCTCACGCATGCGGCCAATCAATGGCAAGCCGTACATTTGGGATTTTTCTACAAGGAAGTTATTGCGCGTGAGCCAGCCAATCCATGACCAACGCACCAGTGTTCTAGAACCGTTAGCAGTTAATGGATATGGTTAGTTTTTAGCGTGTTCGACATCATGTTACTCCGACTGGCGGAATAGAGAGGTCGTTCCCGGAATCGGCCTTCCTGCTCCCTCATCCACCCGCCGGGTCTGTCAGGAGATAGCTGCTTCAGGTAGGTACCGAAAAAGTCTTCCAATAAGCCTGTCGGACGTAGGACTACCAGAAGTTTATTTTATCAAATTATCCTTGCGACGGACGGAGCGACTATTGTATGGATAGAATGCTAATACTACATGAGCAAAAGAATTGACTGCAGACTCTAGGTCTACTATAGCCCGAGTAAGGCCTATTCTACATCATCCGCCGCACGTGGGGTGTTCTCACAAGCATCCCTACTAAACCTTACTACTTGACCTGCATATCACACAATCGCCCTTTCTCTGCCCACCCCCATGCATGAATTTTGTCTCGTATTCGTGTAGCTATGGCAGCCTGATGTGGAGTTACCGAACATGATTATCCGATAACCCGTTTTTATCGGGCAATATGATAGGTTCGCCGGCAGACCGGGACGCCATTCTGTGACAGCGGAGGCAGCGGAAAATCCAGTGTGGGCGGCTTTTGCGTGGCTATTGCTGGCGACCGGCAGGATTTATGGCCTCCGAGCGGATGAGCAAGCCCTCCACGGCGTAAACCGAAAGTAAGTTCCGACGACTAAAACATTTGACGGTGCAAGCAACGACAAGGTACAAAGTCAGAAGGCGGTTGCTGCAGGATGGAGACGAACAGCTAACATTGGAGATTTTTTCGAGTGCTTTACCCACGGAGCCGTTTAGAAGTTATGCGCGATGGCTAAGCGAGTCTATTGATACTCCCTTCTTCTTAACTCGCCCAGCGGGCCCGACCCTGGTTTGAGCGACTACTTCAGCTCGGAAGAAACTTCTTCCGAATGGGTGGGCTCTCCACATTCCCTGATAGATTTTCAAACAAAAGTGTTCCACTTGGCAGCTATTATCGACCATTTCAAGAAGGTTTACGTGTCGTCAAGCGTGTAAGATTGTTTAGTCATGTGAAACTCGTTGTGCATCTTACTCCACAAGGAAGCACTAAGAACAGAAATGACATCGAAGGACGAGGGAGCTTGGAGTGTTTCGGTTTCGGCTTATTTGTCGTCATCAGACGGACGTGCACCGAGCTCGACTACAGCGATCTAAAGTTCCGATCCAGATCTAGCAGTGAACAGAGTACCATGCATCGACTTCGTCCTGACGGCAGGATAGAGTTCTGAATCTCAAGCTCATGTACGCAGTCCGATGGCAACTAGCAATCTCTAATTGAGAGAAGACAGGAGATAGTGGGTTCGGCTGCTGATACAGCACCGATTTAGGGTTTCAGTCGCACATGCACGGATTTATTTTTTGCGGCCTCGAGACTCAAAGTCAATCAGCGGGGGGCAGGTTTCAAAGCCTGCGCAGTCTTGTGACTAACCTGGTCTTTTTGAAAACCCAAAAGAAATAAGTAGACGTCGCTTTCAGAAACAGCGCACTTACTAGAGGTTGCCTTCATGCACATTTACGGAAATCGTGTTTCTGTGTCACATGGAACGTCAAAAATAGGAAGTGTAATGCGAGGAGTCTTAAATGTTGGACGTAAATGCCAGCTGGCAGTTTACCCGTCAAACATGATCAGGACCGCGGCTATGCCGGAAGAGTGGGTAGTGTAGCTTCAGGGGAAGTGTTACGGAGAAGGAGAGAGTCCGTAATGGCCATTACACCAGTGTGGGCTGTTGACCTTCAGTTCCACGGTAAAACAAAGCTGTCCGTCCTGCAATTAAGATACTGCACATCACTTCCACGGACTGTGAATACGCTGGCGGGGTTTGTGCAGCATCGATCTCCCTTGTCCCCCCCTCCCACCCCATTGTGTTTCATTGGCAAAACTACATTAGGACTACTGAAGCTGGACTTGGGCTGAGCGGACAGAAGTCAAATGGCTCCGTACAAATCAAGCGGAACAGCAACGTGGAGTAAGTCAGAGATGACAGCTGGGTGTCAGATGAAGGCAGAGTGAGAGGATTCTTCCGCGCTCGGTTGGTGCAATCGTAAATACAGTGGAATGAGCACATACCTTAGGAACCCGATAGAAGGATAAGCCACCGATTGTTGCTAGGACGCGTAGCCCACTGGGCTGCTTACTAATTGTGGGGATTGTCCAAAACGGTCCACGCGGTAGATGCGCTGGACCACCACGGGAGCTAGATCGGGCTTCCACAGGCGTTATCGAGAATGCGCACTCATAACAGATGCCAATGTTGCGGGTGTGACAGCAACGCCAATCGGGATCCAAGCTGATCCCCCCTTTTTCTTTTATAAAACCGTGGTCAGTGTCCGTTGTGAACCAGGGGATGTGCTGGTATGCATAGCTCCGGGTCTTCGCCGCGTCCTTCCCCACCTCCGATATTCTCGAGTCTGTGTTGACACCGGGTCCAGATAGGGAGGAGGGAGAGAGTGCGGTAGATGTTCCGCAAGTTCTTTATCATTATCAACTAATTCACACGCAAGTCACCGTCACTGTTCCCACCCTGTCGTAAAGTACACGGTGGACATCTTCGGCAACGACGGTCGGACTGTCGCGAACTGGCTGGTCCAGAGACGTCCACTTCGGAAAACTTCGCGAAGGAGACCGAATAATGAAGGCCCACAAACTACCTCCGTGCCTTGGCGGGCTGCGTTGAGTCAGGTCTGGAGCTGGCCTCTTCTTTGACGGCTCCAGGTGGCAACAGACGCGCAGAGACTGCAAGCTGTCACATTATAAGGGAAGTCTGGCCTTATAGTGTCCACAACGAGGACTCACAATGAGTGGAATCGAACACCGCAGTGAGGTCAACAAAGTGGGTGGCTGTCTGCTGATGCTAGACTTGGCAGAACTCAAAAATGCATCGCGGTGGGAATATTTGGTCTGTTCATCCAAGTCCAGCTGCCAACCTATCTTGGGTTGGGTCATGCCCCGGATTCACGACCACCTCGAAACCGCTTGAGAATGACAACAGCAAAGGCTTTCGTAGCAACATCGATGGGACTTCTGCTGCGGTATTCCACGTACTTTGTCTTATCTCCCCTCTTGGATGCATTCACAAGGATGGATGATCTAGCAGCGTGCGCGAAGGCAATCAGTTGTAGTCCTGATGCAATTTCAGCACTGTCAAAACCACGTCTGACCCTTTCGATACTCCCGCAAATGCCGCATTTAAACAGGGTGGGCATCAGTAGCGAAGATACGAGTTCCAGGGAGCGGCCAACTTTGTTGCCATTTACTAACTTTAGTGAAAAGAACAACTGTTGGGTGACCTAACCAAAGCTGTCCAGGCAAACAATTGTAAGGTACTGGAGTTTTCGCAGTCATTGCCACATCGCTCAGTGATTCCAATAAATTTTGCAATTGCCTCGGAGGCTGAGGACTCCGGCGATGACGATTTGCTATCGCCTTCTTCGATTTGGCATGCAAAGCAAGACCGGGTTTCTCTACTTTGAGCCCTGGATGTGCTGGTTTGCTGTAGTTTCACCATATCAAGACGTCATACATGTGACACTTACATGCGACGCGGCTAAAGGGTGGACTTTCAGGTGTGTACGAGCAAAGACATGGTCTAACCCATAGGCGTTTCCAGTTTCGAAATTACGCATTGATCTGCTTACACGAACTCGAGCACAAAATCTTGAATTCCCTGTAATGTGGCCCATCTGGCTGGCTGTGTGGTCATCGTTTAAATACCAGGTCAGTATATGTTTGTGGTTATGCTAAAAGCATGTGCTGATGGCAACTAGCTGGTTCTGGTCAGTAGAGTTCAACACTTCCTCACCATAGTTGCATCGAGAACCAGGCCCAAAGCGGCCAATAAGGCCGTTAAAAGACTCACCTGGCATGATCTAGTCATTCCAGAGCCTGGAATCAATTAGCAGACGACGAGGGAGGCCTTCAAATAAATCCCACAGTTGCAAGTCGCAGGTTTCATTATCACACTGGGCAGCAGCTGATTTTGGCGTGTACACGGAGAGGACACAGATGTTGACAGAGTGTCACTTTAGTCGCACGCATGGCTAACCGGTCATTGACCCGTTCCCACAGAGGCAGTGAATCATCCGCCTGTTACGAGAAGGACATCGATACCAGAAGATCCGTGTGGGTCACCGTGATAGCGCGTGGGGTGAGGGGTGAATCCCGGGGTCTTGGGTTCCCGAGGGCCCAAGTCAGAGATTCGGACTTCAGATGGGCAGCAGACGTCCACGTTGTACTGATGGAGACCGTGCATCGTCAGAATTTGGGTGCCAGGGCACAGGAACTTTCGCACACTCTAACACGCCACACAAAGGAGTTCGTTTTCGACTGAATAGCCCAACCCGAACCATCAGACCAGGTTTGTGGGAAGTATCGGTCGCCGCGCGACGCCGTAGCATAAATCGTAATACTTGATCCCGACACTATTTTCATGAGAATTCTCGGAAATGTTAGGAACAGGTGGGCCCCTAACGGCTATTCGGATTGCCTGCTTGAAGCTGCTTCCTATAGGACTTTGGCTCGACAACCTAACGACAAGCCCACGATAGCAAGTAAACATTCTTCACTGTCCACGAGCTCTGGTCGGACTCGTCGAAGGCTAACAACGCTGCTGGGATTACATAACATGGTCAATTCCTGTAAAATAAAATCAGGAATGGAAAGGCATCTGAAAAAAACGTACCCGGATCGGAGGGCCCCGCCAACGGAAGAGACGCTGATAGATTAACCACCAGCCTGAGAGCCAATCGCCGTAATTCGTAAGATTGGTATCGTAAACTGAACCCACGTCCACCGCATAGATGGTCCTGGCGCCAAAGGTGGCCATCACATCGGCTGCACGGGGATAAAGGGGATGAAATGTGTAATTCGAGGTCGTCAATTCCAACAATGATAGCCCATCAGACTGAAGAGAACAAGGTCTACCAGGCTTGAGCTGGTTAGTTGTATACATAAAAAGGAGGAGACTTTTCGGAAGAATGGAGTTATACTCGTGACACCAGTCCTTCGTCGAACGAAATAACTACGGGAGAGATAGGATTATCTCACTAGAGCATTTGAGTAGCTGGGGCTACACAAACAAATCGCTTGTGAGTGGAAATAGCGGATCAGCGAGACTGCAGACGAATGGCTATGGATTAGCGGTCGTTGATTTGGAAGGAGCGCGGGAGTCGGCTAGTCGTGCCCGCAGACCCTCGTAGTGAAGGTCCAGGCCGATACGACGGCTGATAGTGCCTACGCTGAAGTGTCAAGTCGCCAGATGTCCTCGCGCCTCTTTTAGGTTGGCCATAGTAGCCAGTTCAGTGTCGTTCCAGTCGAAACGCTAGTCACTTTCGAGTGAGTGCGCAAAAACGAGAGACAAGGAGTCATATGGATGAGCTGGTCTTTGTACGGATCCCCGGCGTAAAACATACGCGTAGAAGTTGGCGTATGAGTCAAAGGACGCTAGTTTGTTGCTCTTTAGGGGTGAAATGCTTTGCACTTCCCACATTATACCCTCGTCCATTTCGTCTGATGACGGGTCGATGTCCCCAACTTGAAAATTCACGAGTACAAGTCAATTTCTTGCCAAAGAGCCTCCTTTTCGCATTCCGTTAGCCAGTCGGAATTGAGAATCGTGTATGTGACGTACAAATCTGCATGTCCACTGGTGCACGTCTTACAGTAATTACCCCCCCCCCTCTGGGTGCAGAACTCGTCCCTTTATAACAGCCTGTCTGGGCTTTCGACATTGTGGAGTACAGCAAGCGCAAAGTCCTGTGATCCAACGCCGGGCTATCATTCAACAACTAGGAGGCTACATGCACATAATGTTCAAATTGTGTCGGCACGAAATAGCAAGACGCATCCATGACTTTATGGAAATCAACGGCAACAAAGGCCTAGGGGATATTCGGCAGCCAAATAAATCATTACTGGTTGAGTCGCAGCATGCCGGAAACGGCAATGATACTCGTAGGATAAGATTGTCGATCAAAAAATTGACTCCAGGGGTGAAGTATACACCAAACGCCTTCAAGTGCATTCACATGGGCAATATCATCTCGGTAGTCATGGGGTACACATCTAAGCGATATTAAGAAATGCGAGGACTTCCTGTTGGAGGAGAGCAGCCGAGCCGAGTGGGTGCATATGAAGATGCCAAGCAACTTCCACATTAGCCTCAGATAATATGCCACACATTGCAACGCCACAGGTATAGTTTTCATATCCCGCAGCCGAGAGACTAGTCCACGAACAATTTCTGCCTGTGCCGATTTTTGTAGCTTTGCCACAAAAGGTCCTCGAAAATAACAACATGAAGCTGTTGAATGAACTGGTTGTCTGCCGTGATACCGAGAGTTAGACCAGCACGCAGGTTCGCAAATATCAATTGAAACTCCTAACAAAAAAACAATCTCCTCGGTTGATTCAACACATGGGAGAGCCATGCGTGAACAGACTCTGCAGTCCATGCGAACAACCTGATGCGAGCCGCGCCCTCCGCTGGCTTTGGCCCAGGAGAACATAAAAATCTCTCGCCGCCATTGTCATCCATACTATAATTATCACCGTTATTTTCGTGCCAGCGACAGTTGTCGAGGTCCTCCTCATTGTCGGCATCGTCAGCTGATGACTCCATGACGTAGAACATTATGGCATATATACATACGAAGAGAGAAGGTTGATAAAGTGATCTGCAGAAAACTACCAGCTATGCCTGGCAGGGTTCCAAACCCTAGACCAAACCGACAGCGACCCACTAACCGCGTATCTGAACCAGTCCAAAACGACCGTGTACCTTGGTGAGGATTTTAATTCTAAACATCCTCATAGTCGCTCCTCCGCCGGCGTCTTGCATTGCCTCAGTAAACAGGCACCTTGGAGCGCCCCTAAACCAACGAAGACAGCAAACACTTTTTGCATGATTTACCAAACTAACAGCAGAGGCACCAGCTAAACGCCAACGCATGATACAGCTGTGAGGGATCCGACTCATCTCCTCATTAATTTTTGAGGAGATTAGAAAGCCGAAAAAGAGCAAAGCTAGTAAGCTATTTGCGACATACGCAGCAGTGTACGCACTCACTAACGATAATACTGCCTTAGATAACTTGCCCGGCGCGTTGTGATATCAGCAATTGAAGTGGCCAAATTAGACACATTTTCGACCCTCGAGAGCGTGCTTCCCATGTCCACATAGCGAGCAAGGTTACTTTTAAAAAGCACTCCTGAGGCACAGGTCCCCCTTACTTAGTTTGTGCTGGAGCTTATTCGGTTTCAAGAAGTTGGGATTTGATTATAGAAAAAAGGCGAATTAATGCCAGAAGTAGCAAGATAAAGGTCAAGCGTTAGTAATCATAAAAGAATTTGCAGCAAAAAGCACACAAAGCATGAATCAACAGAGGGACGCGGGAGGGGGGGGGATGGGTGCGTACCAGTGACTCGCAATTTAGCTAAACCAGACTACATCATAAAGACAATCGCGCTAGTTCGTATTGCGAGCTTGATTTAAGGCCCTGCGGATTGCTTTCCGAACGCTGTGCCTGAAATAGCATGTTGCTACGAGGATTGAAGAAGAGTCTAAATGACTGAAAGCCCAAAACTTAGATGCATTAAGCGTGCGGGTTTCCAGATTTCTCAGTTAATAACATCACAAAGGACTTCATGCTCACGGTTTCACTTGCTTCAACCGTCTGCGACACCTATTTTGAGGGCTGAGGTCCACGTAGTATCGATCCAGGAAGTTTTAATAACAAACTGAGGCTAGCTCATGCTTAGAACAAAAATCGAATGAGCAGGAGGTGTCTCGGGGTTTCTATTACTGAAAAGGCTTCTAGACAAAAAGGATCCAATGAAGTCGCAATAGCCGGGCCTGCGTTTCACACGAAATGGGATCCGAGACAGACGCTTTCTAATCGAGTCGTCCTACAGCACTGGGGCCTACCATCTAACCGACTAGCCGCGGTGCGACTATGACAGGCTCAAACGCCCCGCGCAGCTAATTTCAGATGAATGTCAGCCAGTTTTGGAAATTAAGAGGACTAAAGCAGGGAATTTCGGAATTTCCTGATACGTGGCCGGCAGACGAGAGCATGGGGCTAAGAATTCACGAGGGACTGCTGACCCTAAAATTTCAGAGAGCGGGGTCTAGCATGTATTTTGGAAGACTGGAAACGTACAGACAGCCGAAGCTATGTGTATGGTGGCAACTGTACATACTGCGAGATCTTCGTCGGGTCACTGCCCCAACTGTATGCAATGGGGTTCTAGTCTGCTGCATAACAAATTTTGTGTCAAGGACAGTGGTTTGGCCGCGTTGGTCATTAATATACTCAGCGTTTAGAGAATGCACCTCTGGGAGTGGTGTTTGGGTAACAGAGGCCGCCATTTTACCGGCAGGCTCTGTTTATCACGCATCAACCAGTGTCCTTTCTCTTCGTCGAAACATCCGTGACCGGGGAATTGCCACTGCGGCTGTGACATTTGCGACTTACAGACTCTGATCGGATCGGCCCGGGTAGTGAACCAAGACTAGCTGGGCTGGAGGGAGGTCGTCAAAGTAATAGACTAGTTCTCTGCCAGAGAACCGGGCCTCCAGTGAGAAAGGATTTACTTATGTAATGCGTCAAAAGAGAAGCTTTAGACGGTCGGGATCAGAGGCATAGCCTTTCTCTTCCATACGCCTGGCTACCTGAGAAAGATTTGGTGATTAAGTACTAATTGTAAGGCAGGGAGAGGCGGCGGGCAACGCGCCGTCCAGTTTGTGTATTGCTTGCAGGGCAAGGCTTTGCATCGCTGAGGCTGAAGGTATGCTCTGCCTCTCCACAATATGTGTCCGACCGCAGCATTGAACAAACCGAAATTGGCATCAGGTGGTGAATAAACGGATCCTGACGATTATTCGGGCCTGTTCGTTTTGCTTGCTTAAACGAACCTTTTGGTCACTCGACACTCAAGGCAGTCTGCTAGACTGTCAAAACATCAACTGAGTGTTACTAAACTATCGGGTCAGAAGAAAAGTCCGTTTGGACTTTTGAACTGAAAATATTAAACAGCATTTATTAGAGTATTATTCACTTATTAATAGGTCGTTCGGTCGATTTTGAATGATTTATTTTGACACAACAGTGGAAAACTCCCAGACATCGGTGGGATTTGAATCCACGACGGCAAGGGGAAGGCTTGAATACAGCCAACGCTGCAGCCACTTAACTACGAGGTCCCACCAGTAGCCGTGGATTCAAATCCCATCTAGGTCGTCAGATGGGTCAAAATAAAACAAACTTCCGTTTACATTGCGTAGCAAAACGTTCTTACCCATATTATTTATTTTTTGTCCAAGTTATACGAAATTTACCATCAAAGTGCTTCTAAACTCCTCCTCATGCTCACCGCAATATCAGAACATGTTTCATAAACGTGTTAGTACTAGTTCAGCAGCAAAATCCACTCATAACACTCACAGTCTTAGTGCTCTGCCTGAAAGAATGTGCAGAAAGTGGCTTTACGGCATTCGAAAAGAGGGCTCTGACTCATAGGACAAGACAGGGAATGGACGATCGAACGGCCTTTATCCAGCAGAAATTGATGAGATCGTGAGGGCTAATTATTCCATTGCATCTAATGAAGGCGGCGAATATATTACTGCTCGCCAATCGACTGTCGTACAGTCAGTGACTAATGCCATAAAATGTTATCCAAAATTAATCTTCGCATCGGAGGGACTACTGCGGCGAGGTTATATTAGTTTTCGTGGTATTTCAAGGTATTTCAGAGTGTCCGCTTTCCGATAAGCTACTATCCGAACGCCTTCAATAAGGGCCTTTTGTAAAAAAAATGACTGCTTAGGTCGTACGACTTTTACATCGACTTTCGATATCTTTATACATTTAACAATATTCTGACAAAAACATGCCCGTAAATATTCTTTCGTCTACTCGTTCGGTAGAAAACCACGTCTTCTTCAAAGCGTACACTCCAAGATGGGATACGTGAGGGTTTGAAAAACTTAAATTCCCGAATATTTTTGGGACCGATCTTCCGGTACATCGGCGTTTTGGGTTTAAACAGGTCCCATGATTTCCGGGTAAGGGATATCATTTATTATTCTATGCCATTACAAATAAATCCTATAGGGCTCATAGAATTTGGCATAGGAGGCATAAATAAACAAACAGATGCGATGCTACCTGAATGGACATTTCGCTGTCTTAAAAAATCTCGTAACTACAAATTTGTATAAAACCTAAGGATACAGCTTATTCAAGTATACAATTTGAGAACGTGACTTGCTAAAAAAGAGAACAATGAACGGTATTTTTGAGCAACCTTCCATAAAATATAATTTAATTTGTAGGAGCATCGAAAATAGACAAAAAAAATTCATGTTACCTAAGCAGTAATTTTTAAAATTGAGTGCGGCTTTTGTGGGCGGCCGGAAAAAGTTCAGTCAAAAAGAGACATCCAGGTGTGACTGGAATATCTTCGGTTGATGCTGCCTGCTGACCAATGATAGCACCCCACTTAAGCAATCCTTCCTACTGGACAACGCATGTCAGGGTTTCGGCTAATATTTCATGAGATTGGTCACTAATTGTAGGTATCATTGCCAAGGTTCTGCACGACCTGTTAGCTGCTAGGAGTCCTTACTCCTACGGCACCCTAAAGATCCCTTTTTGAGTAGTCTACATCAAAAACCTCGGCGTCGTCCTCAGTGGATCAGTCATGAGGAGCGACCAATCCGGAAACCAGGATACCTTTCTCCTAGAAAGGCATCCTCACTGTTGGAGAATAATTCGACAATTAACACTGGTGCGAAGGTCTTCACAATGCCAAGAACAAGCTCGGGGAGTTCGTTCAAGGAAAAAATGTGTCGCAGTACCTTATTTCTCTGACCATACTCTCTCTCTCTCTAACAAAAAGTCGTAGTAATTTAAAAAACGGAGCGCCACTAAACGAAGTAAAAGAGAGGAATTACGCAGAAAGTCATATTTATAATCAAGTACGACTATGAACACCAACTTTTTTTTTATTGTCAATGAACATGACAAAAACTAGGACAAACTTTCGTGGTGTCAGGGGAGTTGACATCTGACAGTTCGACACTGTCATGCAACGAGATCTATCACCGTCTCACAAGGTGGGCCCAGCAGCGGCTACTTGAGCGTGAATGAAGCAGATTTGTGCTACATGTACCTCAGTGTCCGGCCTGCTTCGATAGCAAGATGACCGGTGGTGAGCGTATGTGCAGTGGTCCAAAAAGCCAAACAACCGTTTACACGTGCCGCGCACAGGCTGGCCCCTGTCTCCTCGTGTACGCGGTATTGGGTCCCACATAGGCGCGAGTGCCATAGAGCCACATTAGGAAGGACCTACCGCAGTCTGGACCCCAGCTCCGAGTAGGATCGAGTTATTCTGTCAGCTGTCAATCCTTAAAGCCTAGTTCCTTAAGCGTGTCTTGATGGGTTGATGAGCGTCAGTGGGGAACGTGCTGATCTACCGTGAGGATGGATTTTCGACATTAGTCCCACACCTTACCCTTTTTTGCCTGCCACCAACGGCCAA
>CACRXP010000071.1:276912-289184 GCA_902702965.1 Spirometra erinaceieuropaei
TCGCATTTTGCAATTACTGATATCCGTCGTAATACAAAAGTAAGGAATCCAGAGGTCTTCGATTTGTCTGTCTTTGAAAATTGTCTCAATATGTAGGTTAAATTCATGACCTGAAACAAAGCAAAGAAGATAACAGCCACTGTCACTTACTGTGACATGCTGACACGCAGTACATAAAGGAAGTAGTCGATGCTGTGGTCGCATATTCAGTGGGGTATTCTGCAGGTGGAAAAGGTGGATAATTCACAGACTGGCAGTTAAGTGTTTCGAGTATCAAATGGCGTGGTTGGAGCAGCGCGGGCTGAAGACCGAGAAAGGGCGATTGGATGGACACGGCATGAGGTCCCGTCACTGACATTAGCTTGCGCGCTGCCTTTACAAGGTCAAATAACATGCACACATGCGTTTTTATTACAGAGTTGGGTCCACGCTGAACTGAAAGAACCGTGTTTTTCCCTGATCTTCGGTGACCCCGCAAAAACACCTTGTAAAACTGTGGTAATGACCAGTCCTTAGGCGGAGCGACATTCTGTAACTGTATGAATGTTGGTTAAATCACAGATTTCCTGATTAAGCCGATATGCACCAACTGAGTTGCAGCATAGAGTAACCAATAAAAGGATTCGCTCACAGCCCTCATTCAAGTGTCTCACATAGTGTCCGACAGTCCACTAAGTGAACACTAAGGAAAATAGGGCCCTTTATATGTTGTACAAAGAGTCGATGATTCCTTAGGTTAACATGAGGCACGTGTTCAACATTTTTTTCAAAAAGGTCAGGCAAAGATGCCGACCTGCCCAGATCACGGCACGATCACTGTGCGCAATTCACATAACGCTTCTTGTTATTTAGCTGACGAGCGCTCACCACCTGATTCCGGATGAAAAAATATGAAAAGAATTTGGATCTCCAGACTAGTATTCAACACCGCTACCGAACCCATACTAAAATCTTTGGCTGCAACTTTTATCCGGGCTGCTGGAAATGTGCGCGGCGGTCGTAGAAGAAAAGCAGCAATTTCTAATTGGACATCAGATGGTAGATAGGCAGAGTAGCATTACTGGCAAAGACAGGGGGTCTGGAGTGGCCGTTTCCGGCTTGTTAGCCGTCATCAGCCGGCCAAACCCAAGCCCTGAGGCTCGAACTCGCGACCTGTTAACCAGGAGTACAACGCTCTTAACCACTGAGCCACTGGCCCGTTGTTTCATCGGTTGCGACTGGGTATATTAAAAACAATGGTAGAGGGGCGCGCACCATCAGGAAGACCGACCCTGGCACTCAAGTATGTAACAAAACACCCTATCCTCATTAAACCATGGGACCCGCATTACTAATGAGAAAACCTCACCTAGTGCTTGACTGAGACATTAGGGACAACGAGAAGCCTCGCCACGATCCAATCAGTTTGAATTTAGCGGTTGATCTGTAGGAATGCTTGCACTAAAAAGTCTATTGCGATATTCAAATATTTTGTGAAGTCATCTGGGGTAGCCATTTAACTCCTGTGAGTGACTTAAAACGTACGTTCTTTCGGGATCCTATACTGTGCTCTCATCAGCTGCCAAAGGAACTCGGTTCCGCGACAACATGTGGGTCTTGTAAAAACGACAGCTGCACATCGGTTTATAGTGCAGTGGATAAGTAAATTCGAGAGGAATACATTCACAACAAGTTTGTCAGACTCGATGAGGACTGCGTTTGCCCCGGCGTAGAACAGGAGCCATTTGCTCGTGATTCGGATTGCAGCATCGTAGCACTGCGTAGCACCGACCTCGACCGCATACCCATGACGTTCAAATGACAAGACAAATTAAAGACAGCCGGAGATGGGTGGCCGATTCTCCATGTGAACCTGTAGTAGACAAGTTTTATCACGCTGGGGAATTTCTAGGAGCTTCTAAATGATGTCACGGTGACGTCATAAAAACTGAAGACGAGTCACCATCGAAACCGCATGCAAGGTGATCGAGGCGTGAGAATCAAACCAAGGACTGTCGAACTCGTGCTCGCATAGCCAGCAGTACACGATCAAAATAAAAGTCACAGTTTAGTCACAGGACTGATAAAAGCCACAAACAAGGCTATTTACCATGATCAAAAAACCGCGTGACCGACTGGGTTGTTGTTTCCACTGATCGATTCTTCAACTCTAGCTTGCTGCTACCCCACAAGCAGTTATGCCGACGATGTCCATCGCGTTCTCCACAGCAGGGTCAGATCTGGGACGGCGAAGAGGACTTTCGTAGCATCACCGCACTCTCTCCTCCCTCACCCACCGACTGCGCCCGGAGTCATGACAGAGTCAGGAAGGCCGGAAGCGAGAGAGGGCACAGGCACGGTAAAAAGTCACACCTTGGCCCATGAAACCCCCTTCTCCCTTGTGGTCCGCAACGTACAGTAGGTGGGCTAACTCATGAAATGTCAACTGAAATTCCGAAATGCGTTTTTGTTTCGAAAAGATTAATTAAGTAGGGTTGCAAAACTAATCAGACCGCAGCATAATTCTAGAATAATTCAGTTACCTCAAGATGCCGGCTTTCGAATGAACTTTCTTCCAGCCGCATGCAAAAAAGCTACTCTGAAAAAATGCCTACTTGAGAAGCATGAATTTTTCTCATTCATCTTCGACGCTCCTAAATGTCCAATCATATTTCATGGAAAAAATGAGTAAAAATATTCATTCTTTCGCTCATTCGGTAGAAAATTACGACTTCTCTCAATCTTATACTCGAAGGAAGGGTATAATTCGGTTTTAAAAACGTTTCTAGTTGTGAGACTTTTAAATACCGTGAAATGCCCCTTCATAAAACGTCAGGTCTCTGCATTTACCAATGTGGCTTGTAAAGTTAACAATATGGATCAAATCCAATGCTAAATTTTATGAACCCCATATGATCTCATCTTAATACCGTAGAGAAATGTGTGGTTTTCCGTACGCGAAAAATACATGACTTGTAGTTTGGAAACCCTGAATGCAAGTGTGACGGCAGACCGGGTTCAAAATTATTCGGGAACTGGGAAAGTTTTTTAAAACCGGATTATGTCACTCCTTCGAGTGTAAAAGAATATTTTTATCCATGTTTTCAAGGATATATAATTGAACTTTTAAGGGCATAGAAAATCGATGAAAAGAGTGTATGCTACTCAAGTTCTCATTCTTTACAGAGCAGCGTTTTTGCATGCAGCCGGAAGGAAGTTCATTCGAAAGCCGGCATCTTGAGGTAACCGAATGATTATAGAATTACGTTGCAGGCTGACTAGTTTTACAACCCTACTTAATTAGTCTTTTCGAAACGAAAACGCATTTCGGAATTTCGATTGACATTTCATGAGTTGGCCCGCCTACTGTAAGACTGGCCGGAATTTTACACAACAACAAGGAGGGGAAGGCCCGGATCTCAGGCGGTGTGGCGTGCCACCAATGGGTGCGCACTCCTGATGACGCCTGACGCACCCCGATCTAACCCCCGAGCGCATTTACCCGCCACGTGGCCTGTTTTAAGAGATACACAAACTACTAATGCCATAGTCCGTGTAGTATCATACGGGGAATAAACTGGTTACAGACTTCTCGCATGTTACCCAGGATGATTTACTTGTGCAACAGACAGCCCGGTGCTTAAGTCTTCAAGAGTATTGCAAAAAACGGCTTTCGGTAAGAAAAGAGACTTGATTGTTCGGGTCGGGAAAAGCTGGAGCAGCCAATTGGGTTTCCTTCTCAACTGAATTCCCAATCCTGCCCTTACCGTCATAAAGTACTTCGTCAGCATGATTGGCCAATTGTGTGTCTGGTCTCCTATTGCATCCTTAAAGCCCTTATGTGCCAAACCTTCTCCCTAAAACAGGCCATGAGGTAGATGCGCTTAACCCACAGAAAGTTAGATCGGGGTCCGACAAACGTTACTGGCAATGCGCACCCATAACAAATATAAAAAATTTGGGGTGTGGCGGAACGCCTAGTTGCAGGCTCGTGCCGCGCCAGTGGGGATCTGAGCTGTCTTCCCGTTTTGATTTTCGTTTTTGCATAAAACTCTGGCTGGTGATCATTATGGACCAGGGATGTGGTGGCACGCCTAGGTGCAGGCTTTCGCCGCGCCAGCCATCTGCGGTCCCTCCAGCCCCCTCCGGTCTTCTTGACTCTGTCTGTCATAGCGTTTTCATTCCTCTTCTAGGACGGCGTGAACTGCATGCTGATTGGTAGCTGCAGTTGACTCGAGCTAGATGGATTTTAGATGCTCTCACCCTGCTGTGGAGCACACGGTGAACGTCGTCGGCAACGACGGTCGAACTGTCATGTGCCACACATAAGGATCGGGTGGCTCCACCGCGTCAAGCACGACTGGCCGAACCTACTGCAGGACTTGTCCAAGCTAAGAAGAAGGTACCGAATTATTCCTGCTACTAGGCTCGCTCTTGAAGATGTTTGAAATATGCAAGTGCAGGAACAAATCTCACATCGCATCAACAGCACGCAGTTGCGAGAAGAAATTTCAATTATGCACAGGGGTGGACCTACCCGGTACCAACAAAAGGAATTAATTTATTCTGTTGTTTTTTTTATTTAGCTTGCCTTGAAACAGGTTAAGCGAAAACAAGGCGATGCAAACGGCATGGTGTTCTTTTCATTTCCAGTGGATTAGCGCCGTTTACTGGGACTGGATTTTTTGGGCAAACGGTATATACAACCATGGAGGACTATCGTATACTTTATTAGGAGGTGAGCCCATTTGCGTGATAAAGAGTAGAGAAGAAATATCAGCCCTTCAAGCGACATGTCATTATTGGACAAAGAATGGATTTGGATGCTATCACTTTTTAATACGCAGACCGGTCGACAGCGTCGTTGGAAGTGCATTAAATGCGGAAGTTCGGGGCAATAACTCGCATATGAGATTATCCCCGCTTCGAGTGACCAGATGGATGAAGCGACGAGAGTGCGGCTTCATTACAAATGCCGCCGCACCCCCGCTCGCCTTATTGCTTTTGCGAACAAGACGTTTGAATGGCAGGAGGAAATGGACTGTGGGCGGCAGCAGTGTACTTTTGTTGCGTAATATAATCAACAATCGCGCGATTCCTGAACCATAAGTCAAGGGAACGGGTCTCGGCAGGCACACACACGATAACACAAAAACTGTGAGGTTATAGATGCAGGAGGAAACTAACCGGAAAAGAGGGAGACGGTTGGATAGGTGAGATCACGAACTTTTGGCCAAACAGACTTGAAGACCAGCGCAAAGTCGCGGGCCCGTTGAGAGCACTGTGCCACTCTGGTCTCCTCAGCCCAGAGAGCCCCAACGAAAGCACCAATACTTGTGCCGCCAATCATATCAATTGGAATGCCCGCCTCCTGATTGAATAAGTAAACAGAGAAAAATGGTGAAAGTGATGACAATGATATAAACAAGAAACACAAGTGGAAACAGTACATGTAATTAACTGGAGCATACAGAGCTGTTCTGAAAAAAAGGAGAGCTCGGAGAGGTTTGTACATAATAAGGTTAAGTAGCCAGTGTCAATGAGCATGTAAACCTGAACACACAAAACAGAGGTTGCGCACACACCTCACCGGTCCTCCGTGCGCATCCTAAAATAACAACAGTAAATCCAAATTAAGCGGCTGTTTGCTGACCACTATAGTCGCAGCTTTAAAAAGCACAGCAGATGGCCCAAGCCGACTATAGGGTCGACAGTGAAACAGACAAAAGTATGCCGTACATTGGGAACGTATCTGAAGCAGTTGCTCATCTCTAACAACAGCCGGGAATCGGCGCCACCGAAAGAACGGAAGAAACAATGCGACGTTTGGTCATAAGATCTAGGAGGGTCTATCATTAGGCAAAAACGAGTGTAGTTTATCGCGCTCAGTGCAATTTCCTCAAAGCGAACTATGTTGGAGAGACGTGAACGATTGCAGATCAAGACGAATTACCACGTAAAAGCAGTGAGAATGGACGAGTTCTCGCTTGTGTTCGAGCATTGCGTGACCTTTAGACGCGCATTCATTGTCCAGAACTTGGAAGTCAGGACTGAGGAGACGCTTAACGTACCGGAATAAATTTCTCAAATTTCTCCCTCGGGCCAACAAATGTAACCTATTAAGAGGTCTGATGGTCGGAGAGTCATACCACGAACCCAAGTCGAGCACTAACTTAAGTGGACGAGAACGTATGTATAAATAATGGAAGCAAACTGAGAGCCAAGGAAGAACAGGAGCCTGTGAGGCCTTCTATCGGACACGCAAGCAGGTCGCACGTGAAGGACGTGGACGTGGAAGGTCGCACTAGCGTGGTAATCACCGACCACACAAGTGCGGGGACGAGCGAACGAGAGATGAGAATGAGATGCGCCATGTCGGGACAACGAATACGGACACAGAAGACAACAGCGGGCGTCGACACCCGGAGGCTGTCCTCCCCCCCTCCTCGGACGGGTGACGAATAAAGCGTTTACCATGACGACAACCACATTAGCCCGGAATGCAAGCCACGCAGACAGTCTTTGAAACAACAAATCAGTCCGACCGATACGCTTTAAATACCACGAGGCACAGTACCAAAGTCACCTCCGACGACGACGAAAACTTGCCCGCTGTTGAAGGCCGGACAATAGACGTATGTACTCGACAGTTGGACAGTCGCAAGCCACAACGTTCGCTGCGGCCCCAAGCGATGTGGGGGGAAGGGCAGCAGCGGTGACACGCGCGTGAATCAGACTAGCGCATCATATGTCAGGACGACCTGTGGGCGTGGGCGCAGTGATTAATTTACATTTACACTGCATTAGACGAACGTACCTCCACGAGACTTACGACAAGCCAGTGCTATGAGGTTAAGACCCTAGATTCTAGTCCCTTACCGGAAGAAAAAACACAAAACTCTTGGTTAGGGTGGAGAATCAATGTCATAATTGTCGAACACGTCAAACGCGGCCAAGCAGAAGGCATGATCCGGAGGGAGAATATGAGTGACCTATAGAGGGGACTTCCTACTGCAAGATTCAGCAAAGAAAAACTTTAGTCCTATTGGGGATATTTTGATAACTTAAGGAACATGAGGGAACAACGAAGGTCAGAGTAACTAGCCACAGACAAACCTGGAAGGCACGAATGACGCCAACGTGCGCACCGCCTTTGGCACCACCGCCACCAAGGACCATGCCAACAGCCTGTCCGGTGAGGTACCTAGCCAGCCTGGACATGTCGGAGTGTGGGTTAGGCGCTTCGCAACTGAAGACGCGACTGTAGAAAACCACAAGGTTGTGTGAGGTGCGTTTTGAGAGGACTCGTGGTGGGCATCGGATGTGGTAGTGCTGGTTCACCCACGGTCGAGCGTTAAGCCAGGCCGCGGTCCTCTTAACGGGCGGGTAATCCGTCTCCAGAGTGTGCATCAGAACAAGTAATTTCGTCACCTGCGGGGAGGGGGCAAAAGGGAGCATAGAATGAGCATGCAAGGTTTGTATAATTGAGCAATATTTCAAAACCTGTCATCAGCTGGTTTTTCGCTGTCGATTACGCTCCCAGGTCCTGTCCTGGCGTGCAATGCGAACATTCCTGTCGCTGTGTCGGGCTGCTTTCCCATACAACTTAAGTTTTCAAAAAAACATCCCCGGTTGTTTCCCGTTGAATGACTTTCTAACTGAAGTTGTGATCTGTGACGTTTTTATAGGTAGTCTAGTCGTCAGGATGTTATTATAGACAAAGACAAGGGAGACTGAAGTGGCCATTTCTGGCTAGTTAGCCGTCGTCAGTCAGTCATACTCAACCCCCAGATGTGGCACACCAGAGGCTCGAACTCGCGACCTGTTAGTTAGAAGTCCAACGCCTCTAACCACTGAGCCACGGGCTCGTTGTCCTGTCGGTTAAGATCGGGAATATACAATGGAGGAGGGGCGCTCACCGATCGTTCTTACGCAACTTACTCGTCCCGTTGTGCCATTGTATATTCTCGATCGCAACCGACAGGACAGCGAGCTCGTGGCGCAGTGGTTAGAGGCGTTGGACTTCTAACTAACAGGTCACGTGTTCGAGCCTCGGGTGTGCCACACTTCGGGGTCGAGTATGACTGACTGACGACGGCTAACTAGCCAGAAATGGCCATTCCAGTTTCCCTTGTCTTTGTCGGTAAAAACATACTGCCTATATCTGGTTGAACTCCAGAGAGAGACCATAAGGCCCAACGAGACGCGTGAGTTCCGTAAGAACGATGGGTGTGCGCCCCTCCACCACAGTCCAGTTGTCACGTCCATTCGCAGCCATGTCTAGGGATATTTTGGTTTCACAACTAACTTTTTATGTCCGCGGGTCTGGTTGTTTTGCCGCGACCTGTGGATGTGGCGCGGCTTCAAGGATCCACATTCCCACCAGGATCTCGAGAATATTTTCGGCTCAACAATATAATGCGTTCAACGGTGGAGACAATAAGGACTGGATGGCCCCCCATAAGTACAAACTCGTGGTCTAGAAGCGTTGCCGACAAAAATGCCGCTGTTTGACAGTCATACACACTTTTTTGTTCTGCCGGTAGTTTGCGTTTTGGCGGCTGTCATCGTCAGCAGTCCGAAAAGTCACGCAGAAACGGCCGCCAGATTGAGGTGGCTAATACGCAACAGCACGCTCGTGGCAGCGTCTCGCCATTGGCTGCGGTCACAGTGCTTCCTCAGAAACTGATTGGTCCTTGTCTGCGAAAAGTTGTTCAGTCCATCTAGTCCTTTTTTTCCTTAAGCGGACTGGACAGGATGCCAGTCAATCTGAATGGGATGCTATAAATACACAGTTTTCTTAAGGTCTTACAGGTTTCAAAACACTTTGTTATGGTGAGGTCATGTTCTGTTCCTCTGCTGTGTTGGTGGTTGGGGACAACAGTCTGACATGCATACAGTTCGTGTTATTATCGAGTACTGGGTCGGGTCATGACAGGTAGTCGGTCTAATATAACAGATCAGACGGAAAGGGTAATTCCAGCCTCCGTTGTCTTTCTCAGTGACATTAGGTCGTTCTATATAAAATGGCTGATTTCGAAAGCGAGCTGTAGCAAACGTGTTTACAAAGTTGCAACCTTATTAACCAGAATATGATCCATTTGCTGCAGTTGTTGGTTAAAATATTCCACGTGCAAGAATCTGCACTTGTAGATTCAGTGAAGTCGTCCAATGCTGTTAAAACAACACCTCGGTTCTGGGATGTCTTACGTACGAAAGGGTGGTCATCTGTCAACGAAAGGTCAAATGAGAAGGGATGATGCGAAAACATTTCGAGGTCAGACTCTAGCAATACTTTTACTATGATTTGTGAGGTGTTCGGTTTAGCATCGCCATGCAGCATGACCGACCTAGTCCTGTCTACCACTACCAGATGATTCGGGTCCAATTTCCCAACCATTCTGTCAATTTGTTCGCAAGATGATTCAGCTGTGAGTCTCACCCGGTTCCAAAGAATATCCGTAATTCTCTTAGCGGACTACCGTACGATCGTTGTAACACTTTTTGGGTGTACATTTGGTTAGGTGGACATGGATAGGAGCTTCGTCAGTATCCAACAGCCGTGCCTCCGATTGTCAAGTTAAGTTCATTTCTTGTCGCACGTAATGATTAATTTCAGAAATGGTTCTTAATTATTTCTCATGAGTAGGGAATGACTGATAATGGTAGAGGGACGCGTGCCGATCGCGTTACGGAACTCAATCGTCCCGTAGTGCCTTGAGACTCTCTTAAGCCCCGCCAGCAGCCATACAGAGGCGCATGATACAGACAGAATAACATTACCGGCGAGAACAAGGAAGACTGGAATGACCATTTCTGGCTTATTAACCGTCGTCAGCCAGTCATACCCAACGCTGAAGTGTGGAACACCTGAGGCTCGGACTCGCAACCTGTTAGTTAGAAGTCCAACGTCTCTAACCACTGAGCCACGGGCTCGTTGTCTTGTCGGTTGCGATCGGCAATATATAATGGTAGAAGGGCGCTGGCTGACAACGTACAGACATTCGCAATGGCACTTAATTCATTCCCATCAAGAACCGTTGTAGGTCCACTCAGGGCCCATTTTAAGGCTAATATAACCTGTCCAGAAGACTTGGGGCAGTTTATTTTCCAATTCTTTCCCAAATCCCAAATTAGTGTTCCGAACTATGCTCATATAAAGTAAGACGCAGAAATAGGTAGCTCCCCTCCCCGTGTTACAGGTGACCATGCGCTAAATCCCAGGGGGTAGGCCACTGAAATAGGTGTCCTCTAGAAGTTAACGCAAGGCCGCGTGTACTACGGGGGGTGTGCCTATTCCCGTGTCCCCACTCATGAAAATAGGATGTAATTTGCTCTCGAGAACATTTCTATTGTCACACAGTGCACAACCACGCTGAGAGCATGTGGAGACAGGTGTGTTCTGGCTAAGCGGAGAGTGAGCCATGTTCACCCACAGACAGTGAGCGAAGGCCAACTTATTGACCGGCGTCACGCCCGCAGATCTCGACGGCACAATTATTAGACCCAACACGATCATTTCCTATCCGAGCGGCTGTGATGACTGCAGAGCGGAGTTCCAATGCAACACGAAGCGGTCTCAACAATCAGGTCGGTGAATGCCATCCGCACGTGACAAATGCGTCCTGTTGCCCAGTTCCCATCCAGTTCGGCGTTGACACCATCACCCTACAGTTCGACCGCCGATTTCGACGATGTCCACCATGTGCTCCACCACAGGGCCGGTGACTTGTGCGTGAGTAAGTTTATGGTGATAGTACACTTGCACGGCATCTACCGCACTCGCTCCCCTCCCCCGCCGCACTTGGGCCTGGTGATGTGACCAAGAAGACCGGAGGCGGGAGATAACGCAAGTGGCTGGCACGGCGAAAAAACCCGCACCTAGGCGTACCACCACACCCCTTTGTCTACAAATCTTGACCCAGATTCGGGACAAAGACAGATATAGGGGGCAGCTCGGATCCCAGCTGGCGCGGCGTGGGCCTGCAGCTGGGCTTGCCACCACACCCCGAATGCTGGCATTCGTTATGGGTGCGCATTCCCGATAACGCCTGCCAGAATCCGATCTAGCCGCCGAGAAGATTCAGTGCATCTTTCGCGTGGTCCGTTTTAGGGGCACAACACCAACACACAGATCATGCAGCAAAAGTGGACGGACATGGAGCCGGCCATCTTTGAATGCCGGACTCGGTCAACTGGTGGAGAATACCCGCGTGCCTGTCATTTGACCGCAGAATGTGGACAACCATAATTCGCAAACCTGTAGGGGTAAAAGTCGCGCTCGCGGTGATCAACAAGGCGCGGGTAGGGTGCAGTTAAAACAAATGGCGTGCTGAGTCGCCCAACAGAAAACCTTCTTCCCCTCCTCCCAATCCAAGGAGAGGGCATCAACAAAGGCTGAGTGGAGACTTGCCTTGGAGCTGTCTTTGCTAACAATCTCTTCAATGGCAGAGGGACGGGTAGGATCGTCTGTGGCCAGAGCCAGGACCATGACACAGTCGGCCTGGTGGAGACAGCGCCGTGTCCACGGTGTGATGCCCTGCTGGGAGTCACCCACGTAGAATATCATACGATGCAGATCCTCCTGATGATTGAGCCAAGAACTCAGGCGATACTCGTTCACGGGCTCGAGGGCATTCGAGCCAACGCGCCTGTTGATGATTTCTGCAAGCACGATACAAAATGGCAGCAATGTAATGCGGGAAGGGAGAGAGATTTCGCGGTTGACCGGCAGGAGCCAAGACTGCCCCTGCTCTGCGTCCAAATTCAAACTGCCCTTGAACTAAACTAGAAAGGAAGATGTCGGGCCGCACATCGACAAACCTACGCTAAACCCGCCAATTATGCGTTAGCCAGAATTAGACTCCCCGAAGTGGACACCATTTGGTCGCAACCTTGGTCGGCTTCCTTTGCTTAAAATGGATGCAACGTAGGGGACGCGAGTACAGCAGGTGCGAGCCTACTTTAAAATCAGCACGTTGTTACAATCTTCGGTATATTTTGAGTGACTTGTAACGGTGCCCTCTGATTTGTGCTAGCGACAAGTCTTTTCAGATCCAAACCAATTTTCCACGTCCAGCGGTCTTTCCATTCGAGTATGATGGGTATGGAGGAGGCAATGGTCAGAGATGCACACGCCCTCCTTGCTATAAGTATGTATAATATATAAGTTTCGTGTAGGGTGCTCTTCAGTGCCTACTTTCACTTACATCTAACAGAAAACTCTAATCCCAACAGTCTGTAGGCAGGGTGGAGGGCTACACATAATATCATCACTACTTCCGTTCCTCCTC
>CACRXP010000071.1:294782-314271 GCA_902702965.1 Spirometra erinaceieuropaei
TCTCTCTCTCTCTCTCTCTCTCTCTCTCTCTCTCTCTCTCTCTCTCTCTCTCTCTCTCTCTCTCTTTCTCTATGTTTTGTTTCCATACATCGGGTGAAAACTCGATGACAAATCAAGAAAACTGGCCCAGTACACATTTTCCATTCGGAAGTGTGGTTAAAATAACAGAAACTCCATTAGGAAAATGCGTAAAATCAGGTCAAATAGCCCCCAAAATTCCCATAATTCCGAACTACCCAAAGGAGCAATAAAAGATGCCTGGGAGAAAGGTTCGACATTTGGTACAAAGGTGCTCAACATAGGCAAACTATAAATGGGCACAAAGCACAATATTGAACATTTGTCAATCTGTGGTAGCATAGGGGGCAGATAGTCGCCTAAAAACACTACCAACGGAGAGAGGTGAGAAAAAAAGAGCCACTAACCGGAGAGCCATAACCGTGCTGACTCGGGGCTTGGCACCCGAGACCTCCACGAAGCCGATGAAGGCGCCACGACCCATCTCACAAATCACCTGCTTGCTGCCATCCGGGTGGGCGTGTACCTCACGGAAACGACCGTTCAAGACGACGTACATATACCTCGAGGCATCGCCCTGCCTGTTAATGGCAAAAGTATGGAATGAACGAGTAAGAAGCAAAAGCATTACAGGGCGGCGGAAAACTGAGCCATAAGCTCTGCTTGATAAAATGACTTGGGTATCCATTGGCCCGAAAGAGTCCATGAAGGTATTGATGTTCAGCTCTTTTGTCGGCTGGTGTGCTGCAGTGTCTCAACTCTTTGAAATAGAGTACAGACACAGCTGCTTTTGTGAAAGAGGGGGTGATTGCTGTGGAAGTGTAGCATTTGTTTGTGTTAACGACGATGGTAAATCCATCTTAATGGTCGTATTAAAAACCCGTACGCGAAGGGGGATGCATACAGTAAACAAGGTATTACAGCTCTGTGTCATCAGGTAATCCGTTTTTGGACTTGAGATTGTCTAGAACAAGACAGTAGCAAGGAGACGGGACTAACTTGTAGAGTGCCTTGCCAGCATCCACAGAGTGCCATTCAAGAGCAAAGTCGGAGAGTCGGCAAAGGAGGGAGAGACGCCGGGTCACGAGAGCGGCCGCGTTGATGAGGACGTCGGGGCAGGCGCGAATGAGGAGGAAGAAATGTTCTCGCGGCAACACTGCCAAGAGGGTGGGACAGGTGGCATGGATGCTGCCGTTGTTCGGCTCACCCGTGATCACGCCCAACAGACCAACGAGCTCGCCCTGTCGGCAAACAAGGCAGGTCGCGGTCTTTGGGGGGCTCTAGAGGGAGCAGGTATTAGCATTAAAGTCCGGGATTGTGACGATAAATGGGGACAAGGGAAGGCCCAAGTACGCGAAATTAGAAGACAGTAAACTGAAATGCACATCTACGGAGGAAGAAGGTAGAGAGACGGAACATAAGCTGTTCTTTGTCGTTAGTCAAAACCCCTGACGACGGACTCACTATAGTGGCACATATTTGCCAACATTTGCCAAACCATTACCTTCCACAGTAACTCTCCAAACTGTCCACAAACGAAGCTGTGTGATGGGACTGCTCAAACAGACCCAAACATACGTCGCCAATAACCAAATACACTCGGTCCGATATCTTCGCGACCACTTTATGAAAAATGGTCCTCCAAAAGCCTTCGTGACAACAACTGAAGAACTCAGCAGAAAATCCTCGAAAATATGGCATGTCCTACCATATTTATGTTTTGCAGGTGTGTCGACAGCTTTTTCTCAAGTGCTTTCCAGGAGATGGGAGGTGCTAAGAGAAGTGGAACTGCAAACAGAACTCATTATCTATAAACGAGGCTGTAATAGATAAATCAAAGTGCCTTGAAAAGACCAGAAGCGCCCTGGAAGACAAACGGCTTAGTCGTATACAAACTTGGGATCACATGGCACTTGAACTGATGAAACAGCAAGCTGCGCAGGTCTTGGGTCTCGCGGCCACACCAAACGAAAGAACGCAACGGATACACTCCGGATCACCGGGTGTGAACACTTCGTTTTGGCACCCCACAACGACAACGAACGGTTTGCCATGCTTCCGAAAGATACTGATGGTCGGCAAAGCACACGTGTGAAAAGTACCTGTGAAGCCGCTACTAGTTTAAAACACCCTGAAAGCGCAAATCTCGATGATACTAACTCGGAAAATAGTACCAAAGGTCCGCAACTCCTTCCGACGGAATCGTAAAATGCAGATGGTTGCAGACAACCAAATTCCCGGGATGGATTCCTGTGTGGACTAGAAACAGCAGACGAGCATAACTCGTGTTAACCGATGGATGCCTATGACCATTTACAGCCTCAGACCGACTCCTTTGCTTGAACAGATGCACGTAAATGGACGGGAGACACTGAATCCACTTTTGCATGCAGCCTAAAACAATACTTTCGCATGCAATCGGGTAGGCAAGCAATTGCTACTTGAAATCGGACTAACAACTACAGCAGAGACCGTAGTGTTCACTTGTGGTTTAATCAAAGCTGTTAGCGGGTTACACCCATTAAGTGAAAACCAGGCATCTGAGTTTGACCTTGTCGTCTGGGTGTGAATTGAAATGCTGCGCCCAATCACTCAGCCACGGAGGCGCATGATGTAGCCTGTGATAAGCAATGCTGAGTACTTTTTTTTCTTAACGTGACGCAATTATTCGAATGCAGCTCCAATTGCCTACATTCACGCGCTGTCAAATGCGTGTGCATGAAGATGCAGACTCACCACATCGTGACTGCTCGCAACAGTGGTTTGTAGGACCTGCAGCTCGCCCGTAAGGACGTAGTAGAGTTCGGCCTGTAATTCCAGTTCCTTGGAAAGTACATCACCACGGTTGACGGAGACAATGCTGACCAGCCCATGTATGAGGCTAGCATCGGAAAGACCCAACAATCTGGCAAGGTCATCTTCAGCAGCTCGCAGAAGAGAATCCTCCATCTCCTTCTGCGTCGTCGTCGCCGCCACCGCCGCCGCCGCCTCTCCCACTGCCATATCGTCTTCGGCACCCAACGCTGAGTCGTCGTCCACTTCGACTTCAGAGTCGTTGGAGATGCTCGCGTCGGATGGGAGGTGACTCTGGGTCTTGCAGTAGGACCTGGTGATGACCAGTCGGCGCTCCGTGCCCGACACACCGCAGTTCTCAGTCGTTGGCTCCCTGGGCACGCTGCTGCCAGGTGTAGTGGCAGGAGGCAGCACTTCGCCGAGTTCGAGGAGGTCAGCGGGCTGCGAGCCGGGAATCACACGTCCAGAGGCAGAGTCGAGGCCGATGGGGGCGCTGACCTCGTCTAGGCTGGCGGTTTCCGCATCAACGTCCGAACTTGTCCCAGTCAAATCATGGGGACCGCCAGCAGTAGCGGCAGCAGCAGAAGCAGTGGTAGCGCCGTAGAGGTTCAGCGGGGTGAGAGACCCACGAGCCAATTGTCGGGCTGTCGAGGTCAAGGCGTCACTGCCGCGTTTTACTGAAGGCAGATAAGCTGTGTGAGATTCCATCAGGAGAGGCTTAAGCCGTAGTATGAGGGGGAAATAATAGTTAGGGACGGGCAACATATACTGCTGAAAAACCCTACTCCTGGGGGAGGCAAATTTGTGCCTGGAGAAAGTGCACACAATCGAATGATTGTCTCCCATATTAAAAACGAAACTCGGACGAAAAGCAAAGTAAACTGAGCGATAGAATTTATCGTTGAAAGCACATTTTCGTGTGTGGTACTTATATACCTCAAACTTCCATAAATTGTTGCTAGCACTCCACCAACACTCTGTGAGATACTTTTGATTAACTAATTGGCGACCGTAATGTGTATTTGGAGACAGAAACTCTCCCTCGGTGATTTTTTGTTCTGAATAGTCCCGAACATATGCAATCGCACTCGAGTGGGAGGGGCGTTCCGGTCGCGGATGGTTTCGTGCTCTGCAGGCCAGCTAAGAGGGTTTTAACAATTCTCGCTTGATGGAAATTCGTGCTGACATCCTACAACACGGAATCCGACTGTTCCGCTGTGATTGATAACAAGCGTTTCCCCACTGTTGGAAAGTATTCTTCGTCAGTAGCACTTCGCTTTAGAATCCCGAGTTCCCATTCACCAGTTTCCCACATCGCCACATAAATGGGGTAAATCTCCATCGCCCTGGAGCCAATTGCACGGGCGAATTTAATCCCGAACTTTCTTTTAGCTGTTCTCCATTTTTTAGCCGTCTGTCTCAATGTCATCGACCGGATTAATTTGATTGCCTTGCACAGCACAGCGTTTCATCGAGCTTTTGCATTTTTATGGACGGAACCTAGCAAAGGTGCACACCTTAAGCATCCACCATTGTGATCTAGTTCATTGAGCAATCAGTCGAGGGTTCGTAAAGATGCTGAAGACTGGCAGAATTTGCGTACTGCTGGAGAAGACATAAATGACTTATCTCTCACGGCCCTGTCTGAAATGCAGTCATTCTCTGGCGCTGCTGCTGCTCCAAGCCGGAAAAGCCATTGACGGTAGTTTGAAGGCTTAAAGTGCATGAATAAGGATGCGGTGAGTAGGGCAGAGGGGGCATCCATCGGCGGTGTGTTTGTGTGTATGTGTAGGGGGAGAGGGGAGAGTGATGTCGACTGTAAGAACTCCGTTCCCATGGCAATCAGTATATTCCCTCACTATAAGCAATCTCACGCGCCCCTAAGGCATTAAGATACGTTGAAATCCTGACTTAAAAGGCTGCCAACTAACGGGCCAACTGGGTTGTCTCCTCGGGACAGAGAGTCAGGATACAATGGTGCCTTTTGAATGCGGCCTCCGTAGCACTCCTTTTCAGATGGGAACCGGGCCCACTACTTCTTGTTTCTGTGAAAATATGGTCCATCGTGTGTGGACAAGGCGTGCATGCAATCGCAGACGGGCTGTTTATTTCTGTCAGCCACTGCGCCCAATTCTGCATCCGGTCGTCCCGAGACTGTCTTGTCACCGGGCCCCAGAGGATGGTTGAGGAGAGTGTGGCAGATGCTTCGAAAGTCGGCTATCACTATAAACTGCTTTTGGATTATGACGCCTTTAATACGGGTGGGTAAGGTTACTTTGGCGGTCTGCTTCCACGGACGATCGGCATGCGACCTGGCCGACTCGTCCGCCTTTTTGCAATTCAGTCTTGTACTTTTTGCATTGAAAGGCGTAAGCCAGCGCTTCAACCACTCCTCGAGCCGGCCCCAATTTGTTTGCGGCTGGTCTTCATCTGTCGCATAGTGAATAACTATCCACAAGTTTGTGTCGTCGGTGAGCAGAATGGCATCACAGGTTTCAGAGCCCACGGCATCAAAACCCAGCGCGACCTACGTCCTATGAGTGAAGTCTGGGTCCTCAGAAACTGTTGGTCAGCCAGTGTCCTACATTCAGTAAACTTGGTCTCAGTTTACCATCAGAATGTGTGAGTAAGGGTGAGCTACTGGATTCCTTCGCGGTTTCCCAAATGGGTGGAAATTATTCACCGAGAAAGAGTTTTCAACAATGAACACCTTCATATTCCTTCCCTGGGGTCGGCCTCTTGGGATTCGTCTCGCATTCTCCCAATTCTTATCCTCCTAGCACGTTGGAAGAGAAAGAAAGGCTCCACTAGGTTCACTCACTCCGTTCTAATCTCCTTCATAGAAAATGGGATCCGTCGCTGCCAGAGTAGACAGCTGATCTGCCAGCGAAGTTAGTAATCGGGGGCATTAATGGTGCTTCAAACAGCAGGGTGGGCAACAGCTAGGTCAAACTAAATTTTGATATTATGCTGGATTTTTATACAAACCGGGCAAAGCCTAACTCACGAACAGAACAGGTTTGCTTGGCGGTGGACGAAAAAGCCTCCGCCAAACTAGCAGCATCCTCGCGACCAGCAAGGAGGGCGGCAACTGCAGAGCCTGGGAGCTCAGGCGGTGGAGTCTGCAGGGAGAACACAGACAGAGAACGTCATTAAAATAAAGGAAACAGGAAAAAGTGGTTTTAACAAGCCTAAACAACAAACCGAAATTCGTAATTGATAATTGCCGATACCATGGTTGTCCCACTGCTATGGAAAGGCAAGTAAGGCGGCTAGGCTAAAGTTAGCCGCAAAAAATCAGTATCGAAGAGTAGGTGGCACAGTGAGGAGAATTGCACTACAAGGAGGCTTAGATATTACGCTGGTCAAAATAACAACTTAGGGTCTAGGAGTTTTAACTCTGCACCGATAACAGTAAGGATGGCTGGGACAAGAAGGAGATGAGACGACAACGTAACAGGAATCATTGAAATGGAAATAAAGGAGAGGGCAATGAGGTTTAACAAATGCTTGTTCCGTACTTTGGGGAATTCAGTTCACCCAAGGTGTACAGCAAGCAGTACAGCCTGAAAGACATTTCTAGCGAAAAGAACGCAAATCCTACCGACACAATCAGCGTCGGCTCCATAGAGTAATCCCTTAACCCAACAAATACAGTATATTTGAACAGTGATGTAGTTCTTTTTTCGTTTGTTTGACAGCAACTTGACCCCAGTGTATTTGGAACTGCCAACCTCCAAAAGCAAGTAGTCAATAATCAGGAAGATTACCTCCCCACGGTCGCAGATACAGTTGGAAAATAACTTGGCTTTCGATGCATTGATGAATGGACTGATCACTTTGGCGATCTCATTTACCTGAGACACCTCGATGTGAAAGCCGACACGGTCTGATGATGGAAGGGTGATACAGTCAAAATAACTGAGGACAGTTAGTTGGTGGCCTGTTAAAAGATCAACAGAACGAGGAACGCGAGCGGTCTTCGGGGGAACCGAGTCAACGGCTTACTTAAGCGGGGGAGGCAAAGGATCAAACATCGAAAGGTTGGGAGGGATTGTCATGGGAAAGAACTAGAGTGGTCGTGGATCGATGGCAGGTTTTGCACATGGCGACTACTTTCGCCGAGGCATTGTCCGGTCTAAGTAACTGCCACAACGACGGGACAGTGAGAACTAAGAGCTGTATCGAACTCAAAAGAGTATATGGTCGTCGGTTGTTGTTGCATATGACTGAATTTGAAAACGCACCAGCGTAGAATCCAGTCTGGCTGGCTATAGTCCTAGTGCCCAGAAAACTATAACTCCGCCTGAGAATTATGGTAGCAAGAGGTCTTGTAACGCTGTTGATTAAATTTAAGCCTCGGTAGTTCTTGCCCTACGTCTTATTTTTTTGAAAAAAAAACAGTGCTGAAGTTAAAGATAGTTGGTGGTCTACAAGCTGATATGCACCCATGGCACAAACAGCATGGCCGTGAACAGCTCGTCGCCTAATGTCTCAATGTTCCAAAATGCAAAGCCTTTTACGTTAGAAAAAGTCTAAAAACAAATCCTGTTACTGTGCTGTGGTTTAGAGTCAAAGGGCGTTAGTAGAAACACTTTTGGACAGAGCATTTTGTCAAACGTAACCGATCGAAGATGCAGTAATTCGGAAATTTAACATGGGTGACTAATTTAAAAAGAATCTCAAGTAATTGTGGTCAGTGAGTGCATGAAAACAACATACCTGATTAAATAATTCTTTGTCGAGCCCGAAAAAATTGTGCAGGGCCGCGAAAGTGACTCGCTGGATGCAAACACATATCATTTGCCCGAGTCGCAACATGGCAGGTGGGTTCTGCTGACAGACTTTCAACAGGTCAGGAATAGGTAAACAGATCACAGTGCTGTTCGTGGCAGCAATCGCCTTGACTGATTGATAAGTTTTCGGTTCCTTGATCATGCAGTCAATGACGGCCATCACTGTGTAGGGATTTCCCCCAGCAGTGACTTCGTGGACGACAACTTCATTGCCATCCTAGGTAACGTATGAAAAGTGGAAAGTAAAAAGTGGAATTTTAAGATGCAAAAGTGGATGTGCGGAAGGGCGACTAAAGAATCGCTCAAAACGATATTGAAATCTGATTGTTGGATACTGAGTAATACCCTTTTTCCATAAAAAAAAGGAATTCTAAATGAAGAATTAGAAAGGGGTTACAGATACAGTCCACTGCCAAGTATTGTACAGCAATTTACAAGTTACCACTGCTATCCGGGAAAACTATCTGGAAAAGAGCACAGCTGGAAATGTGCTGAATAGGTTAGGACCAATTTCGAAGGCAGACCTAGTACGAGCTGACACAATGTGAGATAAATTCCCGGCAAGTCAACTTCCCGTGAATATATGAAAACTAGCAAAAATATAAAAAAACCAGTAGCAAGAATAACCATCTAAGAAATTAAGTCCTTCATCAAAAACACCAAAGGAAGCTGAGGCAAGATAACTGACACCCTAACTTTCAGGATTTGAAAATTATGCATACACCCAACTGCCCCAGAAAGCCTATTTATGCGGTTTTTGAGACCAGTGAGTATCCGCACGAAAATGCATAGTGGATATGGAAACAATGAACGGTCCCTGTTTAACTATTGTAAATTACTCGAACTTTGCAAGGGTATCCGTTAGGAAACTTAAGGGTTCCCATCGGTTCCATGGCTGCTACCTAGATATTCAGTATGAAAAATTTACGCATGATAGTTTCGGGCGTGATTACAAACAAAATCCTCAAAGTTTTTGAAGTAACGGCAAAATTTCGCGAACAAGGGTGGGGATAAAATTGCAAATTGGCATATTTCACAGCGAATAAGGCCGGAGGGAGAGTTAAAGTTCTTTTCAATATCAGGGGTGAAAATAAAACTGCTCGCGCGTTACCCTGTTTATTTTACACCAGAAGTTAACTTCACCGAATACTTATATCAAAACATATGATAAGCCATCTAGTAGTGAGAACAGATATTGTAGTCTCCGTATAACAAAATTAGGGGGAGGCATTAAGTGCATTTTACTTACCGGATCCATTAGTATAAGATCCACTTGACCACTTTTCACGACAAATATGTTGTTCTCAAGATCGCCCGTATTGAATAAATACTGGCCTGTGTCGAGCTCAACTGTCTTAATAAATTCAGCCAGACCGGCAATGACTTTTCTTCCCAAATAATTCAACATGCGAACACGACAAAACATTAATCTTAGGTCCTCGGGCATATTGCATGTCTCATTGTCAGGCTCGGGTTGAAAGAAAGACTCCGGAAGATTTCTTTGCAGAAGTATGGGATCTCGGCCATCCGGTTTGCGATTAAAAACTCTAAATGGTCGGTAATATAAGCCTCGAAACTTACGACTTCACAAAATCAATTATGACTTTCTGTTTTTCTTCACGACTTGTAAGTTCGTTGAGGCGCGCCGTCATTGCACCGAACTTTCTACTGAGACGAATGGCATGGTAGCGCACTTTATCTCGATTCCGAAAACGGAACTTGCGTTGCTTGTCGCTAGTTTTGGATGGAACTAGAGTAGATAGAGGGTTTGCAAAAGAGACTGGCATTTTAGTTACATTTGGAAGTAAAACAGCGCTTATCGCACAAATGAACCATTAAAATGAGTGAGTTATCCAATCACTATGTGGTATCACGCCCACGCACACATAACTGTGCATGAGGTGAATAGTGAGAAACGGAGGGGTTCAATAGGTTACGCCCAAACAGTCATACCTTTACTCCTCAATCTGCCGATCAAACTCCAAACGATGAAATAAATCGAAGGGCAAATGACGAGGAGAAGGAATAACGACCACTAAAAGATCACGCCAATGCAAACGGCTTACATAGGCTTGAGAGAATTGTAGAGGTGCAGCAGGAGGCTGAAATTTTTCTACTTTGGCCTCCGGATCGGAATGTATAAAGTGATTTTCTGGCGCCTCCATTGGTGAACGTGCAGGGAGCAAGTTATCATAAGAACTCCTTGACCCACCCGAAACACTGAAAACCGTCAAAAATATACGGAAAAAATTGCCGCCCATATATTTCTTAGAGCCGCTCTGAGTACTGGCTAATTCAAACATATTGCCCGGGGATTGACATCGGCTCATAGTCAGTTCTAAGTGAAAACCCGACAGACAGTCTAAGTATACGCGTTTCTGATTTGCTATCTTCTTTCCTCATTGAAATTAGGTAGCCTACTGGAGTAATAGGCCGGGATTTTTAGGGCGTTGTTTCGGCCAGGATCGGTGGCAGCCCAACACAGTCCGTCAACTAAAAACGGCCTAACGAGGGCTTAATTCGCTAAACAAAGATGTGAAATCCGAAATCTCCGTGAACGAAATTAAATGTGAAAAAATTACCTATCATCAATCAAAAGTAAAGCACAGACGAAAATGCGACGGCAGAAAACAAAATACAAGGCAAGATTTGAAAGTGTAAAAAAGTGTATGTTAGGATGAAAGAGTTAAGGGCATTAAACACATGCCCTCATTTTAATGCGATGGAAAATAACTATGCACAGAAAACAAGGGATTACTTCTTGATGTCACTATCGTGGGGGACATCTATCTTGAAGAAAAATGGTGGATGGTTTATTACTGTACGCCATTCATCACGCCTGTTAGCCGCCAAGACTTTCTCTAGGGACCAAGACGTCTGCTAATTAATTTATATCTGTGAAGAAGGAGAATTTTCTGTAATTTACTGTTACAAAACTTAATAGCACGCAGAGGATAAATCGACTGCGCACTCTTACAATCACGAGTGGCCTCCATAAACATGGGCGCACAACAACGATTCCGCATATAATGACGGTAGAAAGCAACTCTTATTCCACATTGTCATTCTTATTTTATATCTCACATACTCTTACCATTTCTACACGTCGTTACGTCTGCTTTAACACAGGCAATCAAGGGTTCTCAGACGTTTGCTCGCACGCTGACTATGTACTGAGGGAACTATCTAAGTCATCTGGTCACGAACCGTTCTTCGAATCTTCATATAATTTTGGGGACCACGCCGGTGAGAATACTGGCCGAAAAAAACGCAGTATGTGGCATTGAAAACTTTGTCCGTGATTCAGCATATCAGATTAACCATGTGGAAAAATTACTGGTAAAACAAAAAATATCCACCTACTCCTGGATTCTCTCTGTGGGTTGAAATTGCCCTCCGACCATATTTGTTTTTATAGTTTCCTGTCGTCTTTAAAAGTGCGTCCCGTCGAGTGCGTTTTATATTACACTTAAGAGTAAATTAGCTATTAATTCATAGGCAGCGGACTTATGCGCGTCGACAGTACTATCATGCTCTAGTGGTGATTACTTGACAAGGGGATCTGCTGCTGACCCACGTGTTTACGTGGGGGATTAGTCAGGGCATTACTAAAGTTGCGAAGACGTTCAGATGAAAGTTAGGAGAATTAGTACAGGCGTGAAATGTGATTGGATGGCCAACACACGATGCCGTAACGTCGGCTTCTAGTGTTGTTTTGTAAGCTTGTACATGCACGTGCCTTATATTTTAATGAAGAGATTAAACGGACACCCAGTATTGCATTCAAATTTGAGAGTGACAAGAAAAGGGGGTTAATAGATGCGATATTCTGTCGGCGGTTGTGTTTGATATCAGCCAAATTAAACAGAAACACCTAAGGCCTACATGGTCCGCTGATAACGGTAACCAGGGCTGAGTAAGAAAACTCAAGGGCATTGATTATCATGAGGTTCGAAACTGAAGACGGTGGGTAGGGCACGTTGTAAATCCAAGAGTCGGAATCGTTTTTCTTGAAATTGGTTTTCGCGACATTATTAACACATAAATAATAAATAAACAAATTGTTATATTTTGCAAAAATAAAGGTAATTCCTCGATAAGTGAAAATAAAGTTTTGAGCACAACGACATTTTTTGCGCTCCAACTGGGACTACTTTGACGTAGTTACCAATTCACAGTAACTGTCTCTGGAGTTGCCGCTGGAAAGGTACGTATCAAATTACCTTCTGCGTCTGTGGAAATTTTTCGCGTGGAAATTTATCAGAAGTCTGTCTCTAAGCAGAATTTGTTTTTAATCAAAATTCATAGACATTTTGGCAGATTTTGAATAATTCATATTGACCAAACTGTGACAAACTCGGGGCCTCGGTCGGATTCCGACCCACGCAGTAAGGGGAAGGTTTTAGTACAGTCAACGCTCTAACTATTTAAGCTACGAGGCCCCACCGGACGACTTAAGTTTAATCACGTTTGGGTCAAGTTACCCGCACAACCTACTGCAACGTCTGAAATCCGCCATATCTGATACAGTAAGTTGACTGCCCAGGCAGGATTTCTAAATTAATTCACCTAGAATTCACCAGATGACTACCAGGCTCACGTACTTCATAGATATTAAAAATCTGCCAAAATATCTATGAAATACGTGAGCCTGGTAGTTATCTGGTGGATCCTAGATGAATAACTTTGGAAATCCTGCCTGGGCAGTCAACTTACTGTATCAGATATGGTAGATTTCAGACGTTGCAGTAGGTTGTGCGGGTAACTTGACCCAAATGTGATTAAACTTGAGTCGTCCGGTGGGGCCTCGTAGCTCAAGTGGTTAGAGTGTTGGCTGCACTAAAGCCTTCGCCTTACTGCGTGGGTTCGAATCACACCGAGGCGCCGAGTTTTTCACAGTTGTGTCAATATGAATTTCATCAAAATCTTACGGATTACTGAGTCGATTCGCGCGCAGACATCGGCCTACGAAAACAAATAATTGACACCCAGGAAGATTATGAGTTATTCAGGGCCTTCCATATACTGAAAACGGCGGAGTCGCCCCTACTTCTATTTCATACAGTTCATATTTTTTCTCTAAAACGACTTTTTAAAAAATAGGCGCATTGTTTACTATTTGGTTTTGAAAGTTTGCCATAATCCATCGTATAGTGTCGTAAGGAGGTGAGAGCGTCATATACACTTACGAACACACGAAGTTCATGGACGCAGAGCAACTGTTTGGTAGTTCAACGATCAGAACCGGCACTATGTATGAAGGAAAGTCGACTAAAAGGGCGTTACCACCCAGAATTAGCGTTCGCTCTCTTTATAGTTGCAACTAGGGGCCCGCAAAGCGCGCTAAAGGCGTAATTAAACCAAACTCTGTTAGTTTCGAGAACGAGGCGTACAATGGATGCTCCTATATTCTGCTAAAATTCTCAAAACTCGAAAAAGAGCTGGCTGCTTTGAGGAAACTCGCGCAAGCGAACGATGGTGGGCAAAACGCGGTTAACAGCGCTAGAGTTAGCTAGACGAAGGGGAAGAGCAAAACTCCAAAACAGCCAAAGAACAAAGTTTGTGGATAACCTCAGTGTAAGGACGCGGATATCCATGACGATAGAAAATGGCAACGAACCATCAACTTCTCTCAGCCATTCCGCGTATTCAGTGGTACCCTCGGTTGGAAGTGAGGAATCAAGCTCGTGGCTAGGTGGAATGGGTAAGCACCACAACAGGAGTATAAAACCCCAGACGACAGTAAAGGGGAGGCTACCTTACTTCTGTCCAGGAAAAGCAGCCTCCGAAATTCCCACAAGTTTTTTCAGCCGGACTATTCTTCAGCGGAACGTCTGAAACGTCGCGAATTAGTGACGAAACTGCAAAGGAGACTTGCAGCGAGAGAGAGAAACTTGGCTATTTTCAGTGGACGAGGGATGCAGAGGAATTCGATGTTGCTTTGGACCCAGCCAGTCATCATGATGGCGGCAGCAACATAACTTTGGCAAACCCAAGACAAATCGAACGATACACTGTCGAATGTTACAAACTTGAGTTCTTTCACACCAATGCTCAAAGTCTATTTTTCAAGCTTGACGAACTGAGAATACAGGTAGCCGATACGCCTCCGCAAAGGAAATATCATGAAAGAAATACAAGGGGGATAACGAAAACTGTACAGATGAACGCAGAATGTCATTCGTTCACAGAATTTAAAGGCACATGAACTCGGTTTGTTGAGTAAATGCAGCAGACAGTTGAAGAACACTTGAGTTACAGGAAAATCAGTAAATTTTATTTAGTCTGTAGTCATCGTGATGAATGCGAGCAGCGGCGTACGATGTGGTCCGAGATTAATAACTTACATAAACATATGTTACTTGAATGTTGGTAGTAGCATCGCCTTAACACTTCATTGTCAACGTTGGCTATCAAGGAGGCTGTAGTCCGGCGTTATTGTGGTGCGCGCCCCAATTTTGGTCTAGCCTCTACTTAAAAGTGTCTACGGATCCCGACATAACAACATCCTCAGGCAAAGCAATCCAAGTTGCAAACAGTCTGCTGGAGAAGAAGAACTTTCGTGTGTCTAGCCGGGAACCAGTCACACGCATTTTGAGTGGATGGCTTCTCAGGTTAGTCGTAGTCGCCAGCTCGAAAAAGTTTCCAGATGCGAGGCAGCAGTCCTGATTGCGCACGATGCGGAAGGCTTGTATCAGGCCCTCACGTAGCTTTCTGTAACTCAAAGGAAAGAGGTCACGATTAGCTAATCGTGTTTTGTATGTTAGTTACCACTGCCCAGATACACTTTTCTTTGCTCGCCGTTGAACTTTTTCGAGTATACCGATGTCTTTAGCGGTCCAGGGTCTCTATGCTTGGATAGCAAACTCCAGATGCGGTCGCACAAAAGTTTGAAAGACCTTGGCGAAGCAGTCTTCATCAAAGGCAGAAAACGCCCGTTTAACGTGGTATAGAATGGACATCGCTGACTTGGCTACCTTTGAACATTGCAGCGAAGGCTTAGGCGAGGTTGTAATCCATACATCCAAGTCCTTCTGGGAGTCGACTTCTTGCAGTGGTTTGCCAGTCAGACGGTATACCGTGCGGTTAGGTGAACTGGTTCCGCCGACGCGTAGGAATTTACACTTGCTTACGTTGGATGGTAAAAGCCAGTCTTTTGACCTCTTCTCGAAGTGGTCCAGATTTGTCTGCAGTCGCGCCTCGTCAACTTCGCTTCGTATGGTACTCCAGGTTTTTATGTCACCGACAAGCATTGCGACATCGCAATCCAGTTCGTTTGCGCAGTCGTTAACGTATACGAGGAACAGTGTGGGGCCAAAAACAGAACCTTGGGGAACACCACTCCTAACGACAACTTCGGCAGATTGCTGGTCACTGACGTGGGCGGCTTGAGAGCGGCCGAGTAAAAAGCTTCGAATCCAAATCAGAAGCTTACCTCGCACTCCTGTACGGCGGAGTTTCTATAGAATGCGGTAGTGAGGCACACTGTCGAAGGCCTTTTTAAAGTCGATATAGATGGCATGCATCATATCTCCTCTATCAACAGCCCGAGTCCAATGTTAAATAAATAAATAATTTTTTATTAAAGACCCGTCGGGGTCCCATCAAAGCAAGTTAAAATAAATTTACATGTGAGTTTTAGACGAGGTAGGCCGAATCATTACAAAATGCAATTCATAGTTTCTGAATTAGTAGTCCATTGAGAAACATGATGATTGAGGGGTGAAAAAAAATTCCTTACAAAAAGTTAAAAATGATTGGATTAATTTTACAGGAGAAACCAGTAGAGCAAGTTTTTCACACAGGATCTGCCTTTTCGGACTCCATACTGGGAATCGGAAAGCAGATGGTTTTGTTCAAGGAATTGCATTAATTGCTGCTTCGTTATTTTCTCCATAGTCTTGCAGCAAATGGAGGTGAGGCTGACAGATGTGTAATTGTTCGCAGTGACCCGACTTCCGCCCTTGTACAGCGGCGTAATCCACGCCGACTTCCAGTCGGGTGGCAGATATCCGGTCTCAAAGGATGTATAGAAAAGCATGAAGAGTGGTTTAGCTAACTCACCGGCGAGTTCCTTCAAAAACTTCGCCGGAATCTCATCCGGGCTTGGTGATTTTGATTCGTTTAGCGTCATCAACTCTGTAAGAACCATGCCCTCAGTGAACTGAACCGTCTCCATAATTGTGGTGTCTTCGAAGGGTTGAAGGGCCGAAGGGTTGAATCCTGTTTCGCTACTAAAAACAGACCGAAAAAAATCCTGAAAGGTGATCAGCTTTCGCCCTGTCTTCAGTGAGATGTTTGCCTTCAGCAGTCTTTAGCAGTGGTATTGGTCCTTGTTCCTCATTCACTGTCTTATGTAACCGTAGAATAATTTAGGGTTCTCCGCGGCACGGTTAAGCAGATCCCGTTCGAATTTCCTTCTAGTTTTGAAGATAATGCATTTGACTCGATTCCTTTGAAATTTGTACGCACGTACAGATGTGGTGCTCCTGTCAGAAAGCGATTTTTTCCGCAGCCTTCGTTTTTTATTCACTTCATTCTTCAGCGTTTGCGTAAGCCATCGAGGTCTGTTAGTTAACCTCTTCCGTGAAATCGGACAGTAGTTTGCGATCAGCTCGTGCAGAATTTCTCGGAACCGTTGCCAGTCTTCGAGTATGCTTTCAACAAATACGCACTCCCAATCAATACCTGCAATTTCAGCCCTCATTTGATCGAAATCCCCGCGCCAAAGGTTTCTGCTAACTGTCACGGGCTTAGAAGATGAAGATGTGATCGCTGGAACAATAAATTTATTGGCCTGACGTTTCGGATTCTCACTCGAATCCACCATCAGAGACATTCGCAGATAAAGATCACGGGCATGGGCATGGAAAAAAGTGAGTAATCCCATAGAAGAACGACGTGGTCACTTTTACATAAAGGTCTTAGGCATGACACCTTATCAATGCTGTCCTGTGACTTCGTAAGGACAAGATCAAGGTAGTTGGCTTGCTGGCTTTCGCGTACTCCAGTTGGTAACTTGACGTGTTGAGTGAGAAATAACTTCAGTGCCGTGTTCTGAAAACTCCCATCGAAGGTCTGCTCTGATCTATGTGCATGGGTCGAGCTTCAGTCAATATGAGGCGCGTTAAATGCGCCTATGATCAGGATATCCGGCCGCGTAGAGAACTTTCCGAGCTCATCCAGCAGGCGAGCGTCGGCCATGTTGTCCCGTCTCGGCGGTCAATAAACTGTCAGGACAACGAGGCTAGGCGAGCTCGGCACTTTAATCGACAGCCAGATTGCTTCGGAATTGCACGAAAATTTATCGGTTTTGTCTAATACATTTATCCCATTTTTTACATACGTGATTACTTCTCCTCCTTGAGGCCCTGCCCTATCCCTTCTTAACATCCGGCTCGTGAAATATCAACGGAAAACAAATCAGCGGACAGTGAAGTCCAAGAACGGTAAGTGTAAATGTGGAATACGTAAGGAGCACGGGAGTAAGCCTCAGTGTGTACACTGGGAAGTTCGGTTTGCACACAGCAGTTGTTATTTTGCTGAATAATAGTCATGTGGTTCCCAATTGTAGAACGCAGACAGCAAGGAAGACACGAAAGGCGGCTCCGCAAGTTAATAAACCGCCGGAGCTCGCACAGCTCCAGTCCCCAAACCTAGTGCAATAGTTGCTAGCTAAAGGAGTCCTCGCGTCGGAAGGCAGGTGCCGATGTCGAAAACCCATACAATTGCGAATATTGCGTCAACACACGGAGGGGTTTGCCTTCCGGTATGCGAAAATAGTAATATAATGCATTGTTTAGGTGTAACAAATGGGAAAAAAGGCACTCAGAGCTGGTTCAGTGTATGAAGGCAGTCATCTGAATTTATCGAAGGCAGTGAGAACGGTTTAAGTTGATGAGAAGATGATAACAAGACTCAAATACAACGTCGGACGTTTGAGGAAGCAGCAGTGGATTTTGGGTAACAACCTGCAACTAGATGGCCATTTGTAGGCAATGTGCGATATAAATCAAAGGAAGGCGATCTTTGAGCAAGTAAACGATCGCAGCTGGCCCTCCCGAAAGGCCGTCATAAAGAAATGGGTAGCTCCGGGAAGCCTAATCTTAACAAAGCAATGGAAAGCATACGACAGGCTAAATGAAGAAGGACATCGCCACGCAACGGTCAATCATTCAACCAATTGTGTCGACCCCACCACTAAAACGAATACGAACACCAGTGAGGCCTACTGGAGTAGGCTGAAGAACAAATTGCGTGAACAAGGACCCATCAAGGGCCCCAAGATCTGGGCACACGTCGATGAAGCACAGTACCGTCTGTGGTACGGAGTGAAAGCAAATAACTTGCTGAAGTCGTGGGAAAGACTCCTGCCCCATGTGGCTCAAGCATATCGCGTCCCCGAAACCGACCAAGAAACCGACTGGTACAGCAGTTGACGGTAAAGTAAGCAATAAAATATCAATGATGTCCTCCGCATAGGTCAGTATGAACAAACCAACAAATTAAAAACGTTCATGACAACCGAACACCAAGACTAAGGAAATGTTGCCAGTGAAAGCCAATGCAGCCAAAGAAGTTTATACTGTGTTAAAACTCTTCACTGCAATGATGAAATCCTTTCTCAGCCTCTCACTGTTTCTCCCCTTTGTTCCATAATCCCAGCCGAAATGCGCCAACCAGGATTGAAAAGGGAGTATTCGATGTTCCGATCTGTGCCCTCACTGCAGTTGTTGTCCAATCATGATGCTAGCCCTGAGTACGCAGGCCTTCAGGTCGTGTACTGGTGAAGGTGAAACTAAAAGCTGAGCATAATGGTCGCCGCAAACCCGCCAACCCGCGCAACGCCGAGGCATACGAAATCATCCGATAGATGCCGTAGAAAGTCCGTAACGCAAAACCGGACCGCAAACGCAAACGGAAAGCGACCTAAGAAGAACACACAGAAAGCCAGCGGCCCGGTTTGACGCCTATACCGGTAAAGGTGAAAGGCAAGGGCAACCCCGAAAGTTGGGGAGCCGTCGGAAGCCGCCGGGGGGAGGGGGTCGGTATGACGTAGTGTGCTAGGCGGCAGACGGAGAATTATCCGAAGGGGACCAGCGCAAATAGTAAGCCGCAGATGTAAGTAGAAAGACAAGGTCCACTGACCATGCAGGCCTGCACCGATCCAGCGCGCCCAACGCCTACGTGCCTAGCTAACCCACACGGAAATCACGCAAAATACGATGTGTGTGGTCGCAGTGGAACCCGGAAACCTCGTCTGCGACTTGATTGAAGTAGGTATAGAGTGGCCGTGCGCAAAACTCCTGAAAGGGTATCTATTCTCGTATCATAAACTTGACCTTACTTCAAACCCTAAACTTCACCCCAATCATAACCTTGACACATTATTAACAACATACCTAATCGCGCTGGAATGTGGTGTAAGGGAATTTCTGTTACGCAGTTTCGCATTTCCGTAACCTATTATTTAGTGTTAATTAACTTAAAATTCCCCTCTATTGTCTTGAAAGGCGTTGTTGACAACGGTGGACCCCAAAGCTGACCGCTAATGTATAGCAAGCTGTACGTTATTACCGACAAAGACAAGGGAGACTGGAACAACCATTTCCGGCTTATTAGCCGTCGTCAGCCAGTCATACCTTGTCTTTGTCGTTTATAACATACTGCCTATATTATGCGCTGCTGTGCGGCTGCTGGTTGGGCTCGAGAGAGAGCCCGTAAGGCATAACGGAACGAGGGAGTTTCGTAAGAACGATCGGTGAGCGTCCCTACCATTGTATATTCCCGATCGAAACAGACAGGGCAACGGGCGTGTAGCCCATTGGTTATAGGCGTGGGCTTCTAACAAACAGGTCGCCAGTTCGAGCCTCAGGCGTTCC
>CACRXP010000071.1:316523-327893 GCA_902702965.1 Spirometra erinaceieuropaei
CTAAAACAGACCGAAAAACATCCTGAAAGGTGATCAGCTTTCGCCCTGTCTTCAGTGAGATGTTTGCCTTCAGCAGTCTTTAGCAGTGGTATTGGTCCTTGTTCCTCATTCACTGCCTTATGTAACCGTAGAATAATTTAGGGTTCTCCGCGGCACGGTTAAGCAAATCCCGTTCGAATTTCCTTCTAGTTTTGAGGATAAGGCATTTGACTCGATTTCTTTGAATTTTGTACGCACGTACAGATGTGGTGCTCCTGTCAGAAAGCGATTTTTTTCCACAGCCTTCGTTTTTTATTCACTTCATTCTTCAGCGCTTGCGTAAACCATCGAAGTCTGTTAGTTAACCTCTTCCGTGAAATCGGACAGTAGTTTGCGATCAGCTCGTGCAGAATTTCTCGGAACCGTTGCCAGTCTTCGAGTATGCTTCCAACAAATACGCACTCCCAATCAATACGTGCAATGTCAGCCCTCATTTGGTCGAAATCCCCGCGCCAAAGGTTTTTGCTAACTGTCACGGGCTTAGAAGATGAAGATGCGATCGCTGGAACAATAAATTTATTGGCCTGACGTTTCGGATTCTCACTCGAATCCATCATCAGAGACATTTGCAGATAAAGATCACGGGCATGGGCATGGAAAAAAGTGAGTAATCCCATAGAAGAACGACGTGGTCACTTTTACATAACGGTCTTAGGCATGACACCTTATCAATGCTGTCCTGTGACTTCGTAAGGACAAGATCAAGGTAGTTGGCTTGCTGGCCTTCGCGTACTCCAGTTGGTAACATGACGTGTTGAGTGAGAAATAACTTCAGTGCCGTGTTCTGAAAACTCCCATCGAAGGTCTGCTCTGATCTATGTGCATGGGTCGAGCTTCAGTCAATATGAGGCGCGTTAAATTCGCCTATGATCAGGATATCCGGCCGCGTAGAGAACTTTCCGAGCTCATGCAGCAGGCGAGCGTCGGCCATGTTGCCCCGTCTCGGTGGTCAATAAACTGTCATGACAACGAGGCTAGGTGAGCTCGGCACTTTAATCGACAGCCAGATTGCTTCGGAATTACACGAAAATTTATCGGTTTTGTCTAATACATTTATCCCATTTTTTACATACGTGATTACTTCTCCTCCTTGAGGCCCTTCCCTATCCCTTCTAAACATCCGGCTCCTGAAATATCATCGGAAAACAAATCAGCGGACAGTGAAATCCAAGAACGGTAAGTGTAACTGTGGAATACGTAAGGAGCACGGGAGTAAGCCTCAGTGTGTACACTGGGAAGTTCGGTTTGCACACAGCAGTTGTTATTTTGCTGAATAATAGTCATGTGGTTCCCAATTGTAGAACGCAGACAGCAAGGAAGACACAAAAGGCGGCTCCGCAAGTTAATAAACCGTCGGAGCTCGCACAGCGCCAGTCGCCAAACCTAGTGCAATATTTGCTAGCTAAAGGAGTCCTCGCGTCGGAAGGCAGGTGTCGATGTCGAAAACCCATACGATTGCGAATATTGCGTCAACACACGGAGGGGTTTGCCTTCCGGTATGCGAAAATAGTAATATAATGCATTGTTTAGGTGTAACAAATATGAAAAAAGGCACTCAGAGCTGGTTCAGTGTATGAAGGAAGTCATCTGACTTTATCGAAGGCAGTGAGAGCGGTTCAAGTTGATGAGAAGATGATAACAAGATGCAAATACAACGTCGGACGTTTGAGGAAGCAGCATTGGATTTTGGGTAACAACCTGCAAATAGATGGCCATTTATAGGCAATGTGCGATATAAATCAAAGGAAGGCGATCTTTGAGCAAGTAAACGATCGCAGCTGGCCCTCCCGAAAGGCCGTTATAAAGAAATGGGTAGGTCCGGGAAGCCTAATCTTAACAGACCAATGGAAAGCATACGACAGGCTAAATGAAGAAGGACATCGCCACGCAACGGTCAATCATTCAACCAACTGTGTCGACCCCACCACTAAAACGAATACGAACGCCAGTGAAGCCTACTGGAGTAGGCTGAAGAACAAATTGCGTGAACAAGGACCCATCAAGGGCCGCAAGATCTGGGCACACGTCGATGAAGCACAGTACCGTCTGTGGTACGGAGTGAAAGCAAATAACTTGCTGAAGTCGTGGGAAAGACTCCTGTCCCATGTGGCTCAAGCATATCGCGTCCCCGAAACCGACCAAGAAACCGACTGGTACAGCAGTTGACGGTAAGGTAAGCAATAAAATATCAATGATGTCCTCCGCATAGGTCAGTATGAACAAACCAACAAATTAAAACCGCTCATGACAACCGAACACCAAGACTAAGGAAATGTTGCCAGTGAAAGCCAATGCAGCCAAAGAAGTTTATAGTGTGTTAAAACTCTTCACTGCAATGATGAAATCCTTTCTCAGCCTCTCACTGTTTCTCCCCTTTGTTCCATAATCTCAGCCGAAATGCGCCAACCAGGATTGAATAGGGAGTATTCGATGTTCCGATCTGTTCCCTCACTGCAGTTGTTGTCCAATCATGATGCTAGCCCTAAGTACGCAGGCCTTCGGGTCGTGTACTGGTGAAGGTGAAACTAAAAGCTGAGCATAATGGTCGCCGCAAACCCGCCAACCCGCGCAACGCCGAGGCATACGAAATCGTCCGAATAGATGCCATAGAAAGTCCGTAACGCAAAACCGGACCGCAAACGCAAACGAAAAGCGACCTAAGAAGACCACACAGAAAGCCAGCGGCCCGGTTTGACGCCTATACCGTAAAGGTGAAAGGCAAGGGCACCCCCGAATGTTGGGGAGCCGTCGGAAGCCGCCGGGGAGGGGGGGTCGGGATGACGTAGTGTGTTAGGCGGCAGACAGAGAATGATCCGAAGGGGACCAGCGCAGATAGTAAGCCGGAGATGGGGGTATGAGAATGGTAAGACAACAAGGTTCCCGAAACCGACGTCGAATGCGTTACACCTCCGTTTGACCGACACGGGTGAACTATGTAACTCAATTTAAACACACCTACTGATAGCAAGCAAGTGCGTCAACAATGTTGACTCATAATCCCAGGCTATGAACTGCGATCTTACCCTTTTTTTCTGATTCCTCAGTAATTTTGAAGCCTACCTGCTGTTATACTTTCATTCAGGGTTTCGAAACTACAAGCCGTATGTTTTCCGTGCACGGAAAACCATACATTTCTCTACTGTATTAAGAGAAGACCATATGGGGTTCATAAAATTAAGCAGTGAACTTGAGCAATGTTGTTAACTTTACAAGCCACATTGGTAAATGCAGATAGATGACGTTTTATGTACGGCCATTTCCCGGCATTCAAAAAATCTCGCAATTAGAAACTTTCCGTAAACGAATTATAGTCCTCCTTTGGATATAAAATTGAAAGGAAACGTTATTTTCTACCGAATAAATAAAAGCGTGAATATTTTTATGCATTTTTTCATGAAATATAATTGAACTCCTAGGGCATCGAAAATTAAAAAGAAAATTGCATGCTACGTATGTAGTCCCTTGTTGCAGAGTATAGTCATTGCATTTAGTCGGAAATGAGTTCGTTCGAAAAAAGGCACCCTTAGGCAACTGGATCATTATAGAATTTTGCTGGACGATGACTAGTTTTATAACCATATTTAATTGATCTTTTCGAAACGAGAATGCATTTCGAAATTTCGGCCGACATTTCATGAGCCAGCCTACCTACTGTATGTGTAAAAAGTATCCTTGCGCTGTAACGCCTCGGCGTCGGGGCATCTAGCTGCCTTCTGTTTCGTCCAGCCAGACCTGTTGATTCTGCAGTTCTTGCCAGTCCTGCCCCGCGTAGATGGACGCGCCTACGAACTTTGCACCGGGCGAGGTGGCCTCTACGAGATACGCTCTTCTATTCCACCGCTTCTTTTGCGGAAATGGTCCGGCAAAGTGGTATGCATGTGTGAAAATTCCCGTCCCCGTTATTTCACCTACTGGTGGTCTTTCTTTTCACGCCGTTATTTCAGCATGATGTGTTGCCTGTCCTCCGGTCAGTCAGGATGCGGGCTGAGGTCATATCAGGGCGACGGCCCTAAGCATTAATGGGCCAAAATTCTTGACCTGGTGCTTACACGACGAGTTAATTATCTTGAAAAAGTTCCGAATCATAAGATGCCACTTCTTCCTCATTACCATACTTTTGTGATTAATTCGAACATTAGAGAAGACGACAGTATACTACTCTACTGCTCATCAATATACGCATATCAAGACGAATGGGTCGAAGACATGCTCACCTCCTAGTTGGCGGAAGATGGCAGTTATAGATTTCCCGGGCAGCTGACTTCCTGCACAAGACTTATTCAACGTGCCTCCAAGGCGTTCTTTAATCCGCGTTTGTGGGCAGGAGAGACTGAAAGTTCGTCAACAGAGTCCATCAAAGAGAAACCCCCTGAAAAAGACGACAGGAGCGCTGACGATGGACCAAGATGCATGAATTTACCCCTGTGATCACCATGTTCCAGTGACTTGCCTTGATATGGTCGACTGTAGGCCGGATCGGGATCACTGATCAACCCAGCATTCGCTCAGATCTAGGTGTTCTGATTCGTCTCCCGCAGTCAGATTCATATACGTGAGCGTTTATATCAATAATCGAGAAAGGTTGCCATAGATGAGACTGTAATGACTACCTCCGGCTCCGCCGCTGTCATCAGCTAGCCAAACCCAACTCCAGGTCCTAGTTGACCTAGATTCGGCAACGGTATAGAGAAGGACCCCACTTAACTGTCAGTGGACTGTGGATCGTGTCATATGGGGTTTTGTCCTGGCATGCATTTGCAGGCTGTTGCAGAAATTACACTGTCGACAACGACTGCTTCTCGCGACCTCACACCTTAACTCAAAATCCATTATTTTGTGAAACTTACTTTTTGTTTATTGTTTAATTACTACTCTCCTTTCCGTTGTCGACCAATAGCGTAGGATAAGACTGTCGGCATAAATCCAGGCAATTTCTGTGTTTTCTTTCATTTTGTCCGCTTACTGTCTAGCTTGCTGTCCCACCCATAAAACTCCCTTTACCATAAATCTCCTATGGCACAATCCACAGTCTACTGGCAGTTAAGTGGGATCCTTCTATAAACCGTTGCCCCAGTTTCCCCCTGTTCAAAGTAAAATTAATGTTGACCGGCCAAAAAGGGGTAGGTTGGCACGGTCGGAGCAGAAAAATCGATAAACCCGAACATTCGCCGTCATAAGTGGTCAGTGAGACAGAAGATAAAAGGAGAACGGGTATCTCCACAAATTTACTACGAAAAATATTTCAGAGAAATTCGTGAAATCCATCACAATGATAGTGGAACGCAAAACTGTTCCTCAAAGTCCCTTACTAGGGGACGTAGCGGGTGAAGTCCCGAGAAGACGCCCTGGCTAGGCTGTTTCGCGAACCTTCCAAATGGTAGGAGTTCGGTTATTATTCTCAACCAACCCTGTTTTAAGCCGAAAAGGCAAGGATAGGTAGCCAGTACAGGCCATTTCCATGTGCATTTACTTGTTTACTTGCTCTTGTGGGGCGGGTTATTTTGGATGCAAAAGTAGGCGCCTGTTCAAAAGAATACGAGAACACCTCCCCGCATGATTGAGAAAAGGCGGAATGAACTGCATAACCAGCGCCATTCTTGACCGCATTGTTAATTCCGGGCATAGTGTGAACCTCAACGAAGCCTTCCGTGTGATTTACAAGGCCCCACCGAACTACCCTAAGCTATTGGGCCAGCGTCTGTTAGCAGCAGCAGACGCGGCCTCCACCAGGTTACAAAAGCCGGTCTCGTGGGCCCAGAAGAATCTCATTCAGGTCCCGCGCTTACTATGGTCAAAGGTCGATTAACTGCACACTATCTGTGCCCCCCCGCTTTGACTCATATAAACCCACCCTCCCCCTCATTGTCCCATATCCCGCCTGTGTTTTAAGGCGAAATTTTATCGATTCCTCTAGTCGTCGATGTTTTACGTTACTCCGCTCCCATGCGACTGCACTGGCTTGACGAGAATTTATCGGAAGCACACGTGTGCTCGCCAACTGGTCTCCTGAATTCTTCCATGGGACTCTAAAAGGAAGAGAAGTCGCGGTTTCATTGCCACGAGAATTATAGAACGGCCCAACATGCAAGACCCGGCTGACGATGCCCGAAACAAGCACGCTTTTGCTATCATTCATCACCATGCCGGTGACATTTTCTGATTGGACAGGGATTTTTCTTCTTTGGGATGTCGGGAAAGGTGTTAGGTGTTTATTCACGAGAAAAGATGGTAGGAGAGCGAGGTGGACTAGGCGGCGCAGATGCACTGCGTGAATGAGCGCGCCATGACGCATTCATGGTGCCAGGCAAAAAACGAACCAACTTCAACTGCACAACTGGCCTGCCAGGATATAAAATACTGCTTTGGGATCAACACGGCACAACACCTGGTGCGGCCCTCGGTGCCCACTACACACGGGTGTGGGCAAGAGGGGATAAAGGGAGGTCACTTCGGAGGTGCAACACGACACCCTATCATTTCTACAAAAATCTTCCTTAGGAGAGATCTGAGGGCGTCATCCAACGGCACCCGTATTCCCCTTTTTTTTAAAAATGTACTTTACAGCATGGAAGGCGATGAGTTCCAGCCTCCGCCTACTCCAAAATGCCGGAAGATGATTTGTTTGTCAGGAATGGAAGACTTGTTTGTTTGTTGATTTGTTTGTAGATTTGCTGGACGAAGAACACCTGATTTTGTGAAAGTCATGCCATCTACCGGTCATCACGTCTCTCACTTTCCCGGCGAATCGCCTCTAGATCATGGAGGAGTAGTGTGAAACAGGTACCCTGGTCACTGGGGCGAGACCCTAATAGCAAGCGAGCTCGCCGCGTGCTAGCGTACTCGAGGGGGGTAGTGGGTCTCAAGCCAGCTCGCGATTTGATTGGTTCTTGGGTCGGCTGCGCCGGCGTCGCGAAGGCCACAAACACCCGCGTATATTTGCACTTGCTTATCGATTAGCGTCGGCGCCCGATAGTCCTCACACTCCCTCGGTGCCACTTTTTGCCTGCAGTCTGCACGCCGTGTCTGCCTCAACGCTCTCATTGCCTACCTGACCCGTCTTTGCCTTTGTATTTGATTTTTTTGCCTTTTACTGACAATTTCCGGTGTCAAGCACGTAGGGAAGCAGAAAAAGTAATACGAAGAATCAGTGAAGAGGTGAGGGAAATGTCGTTTTCGGACACCATCTTGCAGTTTACTCGAGTACGAACACTCCTCTTCGTTGGAGGGTCCCTGTGCGTCTACATACGGTGATTCAACGCCAGAAATAGGGGAGAAGGAGTCAAGCCCAAGCGAAAGTCTGCGCAAGTGGGCTTTACGCTCAAAAACGCCGCATTTCCATTTGAACGACCTACTAAAGGCTTTGAGACCGTGGTTGCTGGACCTCCCAGCTGACGCACGAACCCTGTTGGGCGCGACATACCTCTCTGCTTGTCTAGACAAGCAGTCATAGTCTTGTTTCAAGAGCTCATTAACGCTCTTCCTGCGATAATCGACTCGCAGGTTAGGCAATCTGACTGCGGACGCCTCTAATCCGAGCGGAGCACATTCAAAATAAACTGGGCACCTGCATCTCTTTGGGAAACACGTCTAAAAGGTCAACGGTCGCATAAACAGGAACGAGTACTTAACCAGACTAAATCAGAGCGCTGCTACACTCGGTAGGCCGTAGCCAGACCTCACCGCCTTCGCATCAATCTACAGTAAATATGCACTCATTAAATGTTAACCGAAATCCTCAAATGCGTTGTAATATTAACCACCGTGCAGCATGATTCCATAATAATTCAGTTATTACAGGACGCCAGCTTTTGAACGAACCTCTTCCCGACCGCCTGCAAAAAATGACTACTCAAGTAGCATGATTTTTTCTCCTCAATTCTCGATGCCCTTATAAATTTAACTATATCTCATAGAAAACATGCACAAAATATCCGTTTTTTACTTAGTTGGTAGAAAATTACGTCTCCTTTAAATTTTATACCTAGAAGAAGGGTATAATTCGGTTTTTAAAAACCTTTCCCAGTCCCGGATCATTTTAAACCCGACCTGCTGTTGCACTAACATTCAGGGTTTCCAAACTGCCAGCTATACATTCTTCGTGTATGGAAATTCATGTATTTCTCTGCGGCATTAAACGGAGACCACATGGGGCTCATAAAATTTGGCGGTGGATTTGAGCCATATTGCTAACTTTACATGCAACATTGGCGAATGCAGAGACACGACGTTTTGTGAACAGTCGTTTAGCGGTCTTAAGAGATTTCATAATAAGGCTTTTTTAAAACCACATTATACCCTTCCTTCAAGTATGACATTTGAAGACGTAATTTTCTGCCAAATGAGTAGAAGAATGAGTAGTTTACGCGTGCTTTCTATGAAATATACTTGAATTTACAGCGGCATCGAAAACCAGTGAGGGGAACCCATGCTACTTAAGTAATCGTTTCCAGTGGAATGCGCATTCCAGGATTTCGGTTAACATTTAATGTGCTAGCACAATTACTGTACATCTGTGGTCAAAAAGATGACGAGTTGTAAGTGGGGAGGCCCATGCACTCCCGAGGAATCTGGTTGGTCGAAAGGGCGGTGCACAAGGCCCGCACCTGCTGTTCCACCACCCAGTCTGAAAGAAAAAAGAAACAACTCTTCCTGAATAGGGACACAGAGAGTGCATGCGGCGGCCCACTCAGCGTGGCGACGGCCACCAAATCCTCCCCACCACTTCACTGCTTGCGTTGCGTGTGACGGTTAATCTCAGCCTAATGCAACTCGTGAGACTAGGCCACCGATCACCGTTACTCGCCAAATGCACAAAGCGGTAGAGGGACAGTCTGAATCTCGGAGCCATGCCAGGGTTCATGAAAATTCCTATAACAAGCAGCTTTCGGGGTAAATATGTGACTGCATCCCAGGGTCCTCCTGACTCACGCTTACCCCCTAAACCCACGAACACGCCCACGGCGCCCAGATCGGTCTGAAAGAGTCGTCCTGGGTTGCGCAAAGACGGAGACACCCAGACGCGGTGAGAACTAGGCACGAGCTGCTTCAGCGAACCGACGGCTGGCAACAGAATTATCGGCATTGGCGGTCGGTTGTCTCAGTTGAGTAAGCATCGTGTGTGGCCCAAATCGGGTTCAGGTTGGACCCCAAGAAGAACTGTGGAACAACCGCTAACATTCATTCTAATGAGGTGATATGATGGTATTTTTCGTATTTGGAAAAGATAAAACCAAAAGATATACAAGCATGGGGTGTAAGTGTGTCAGGCGAGTATATGGAAAAAACGTCCCATCGGTTGATCGGGTTTGTTAGCAAAACTTTCCCAATACGGCAGGTTTTCAGATTACAAACATTCATGGATTAGGCAAAAAACATGTATACATAATCAAACGAGGCCATGTCCAGCGGTGCCCAGCAAGGTTATATACACGTGCATGAAAAGGGGGCGACAAGTATGCGGAAGCACGTTGTTTGGGGGGAGGGATGGGGAGGGGGAGAGCGAGCGCGGAAGTTGAGTTGACATACGGTGTGGGAGAAGAGGATACTCTAAAGTTTCAAGTTCAGGTTCCGCGCAAAATCCTTCAGACGGGAGAGGTCATCAGCGACATTGGGTATGTGACGGGCGTAGTTGCGAATGCAGGGTACGAGAGCGGGTGCAGCGGAGAGGAAGGCCTCGGTGAAGCGGTTGAGACGTGGTAGGTTGTAGATATGGCAGGGTGGACGACCCAGAGGACCCAGTTTCTCCTGCAGACAGAAGATGCTATTGGAGAGGAAGATGAGGTAGGCCATGGCCACGCTGCAGATGTACTGATACTGCATGTTGGTGTGCGATTGCAGCCACTGTATCGTGCGTGTGCCGCAGTCCAGGACGAGATCCACATCTTCGTCTGCGTAAACACATGAATGCGAACAGGAGTTAAGAGCGCACGGAGCACTTTCTCGCCAAGGCTTGAGACAGGTCGAAGGATAGTACTGGTCTGGAGATGGGGTCAAAAAATCCCCCCTCATCACACACGAGTCCAACGCAACATGGACTACCGTGCAAACCCACATTCACAGCAGTCCATCGTGTGCTTCTAACACGACTCATCAGGGGGTGTATGGGAGACGAGCCTATCGATCATGGTGCTTTCCCCCGGAACTTGCACGGAGTTCAGTTGTTAAGTCAAAATGCTATTGACGTTTTGGTGTGCATGTTTAACTGAACTACTGGCCACGACCAAGATCCAGCAATTGTGGCATGTATGTGATGCCCTTGACGGCGCAAACTTTGAAATTGGAAAAGCAGCGCCAGTGAAGAAAAAGGACGTTTGGGTGTGCATAAGGCAGAGTAAGAAAACTGAAGACTGCAAGTAGCCCCCGGGAAGTGGGCGCCTTCCAAAAGAACAGCTTACGGAGAAGACAGATCACGGCACCCTCTCCCGCCTCCGATCTTCTTGACTCTGTCCTGATAATGGATCTAAGTGGGGGAGGTGGAGGAGGGGGTGCGGTAGATGCCGCGAAAGTCCGCTTCCACTAAATACTAACTCACGCGAAAATCACCCCCCCCCCCGGCTCTCACCCTGCGGCGGGGCACAGGGTGGACGTCGTCGAAATCGACGGTCGAACCGTCCGCTGGTGACTGAGAAGTATGACTTTGTCATTTTAAATAGAAGTGTAACTGGTGAAAAATACCGTAACAGGCTGAAATTTCACTTGTTACCAAGGACGCCAGAAGAGTCAATTGTTCTTCGAGGACGATACTCACGCGCCGCAGCATTTGGGATGAGAATGAGATCATTGGAACATTAATTTTACTCACCCCCTGTCGATTTGGACTCGCATTTAAATCCATAATGAGAGACAGAATCGCATAAGCGTACTATTTGCAGTATTTACAAGATGAAGTCGCTATGCCGCCGCATATCTATCACAGCTAGTGGTTCTGGCATTCATCTCGAATGCTTACAATTCGTGCAATAATGGTTTGATTGCCCACAGCCAAGTCGTTAGTTGCTGAAATTTCACCCCTTGCGTTTGTTACTAGTGTGATAATAACTCCGCGGTTTGGATCGCCGACATTGGCCCTGAGAGAGCAGCAGAGGGGAGGGACGACAGAGAATTTGAGTGGGTTGGTACAGTACTGTTTGATTGAATGATCGATGGCAGAACAAGCCCGAGACAGTACCCGCATTCTCCGCCGTTCCTCCCCCACTTCGGCATGGTAATGGGTTGCCTGTTTGTGACGTTCCCCCCGCACGAAGCTTGCTTACTTCACAAAGTCATTAGATCGGTGTGCGCCAATTTCTAACTGGAGGCAGTGCTTGTGTGACTGATTACTCTGCCCAGACA
>CACRXP010000071.1:339548-364868 GCA_902702965.1 Spirometra erinaceieuropaei
AAATAAGTCCCCAGCGCATGTGGCAGGCAACGACCTAGGGTTCAGTAAAATTCCTCCTAAGGGTTCGCAAGCCGGAAAATGTGACTTCTATGCGTCGGCCGGGTGTTGCGTGTGCTAAGCACAAGCGGGGGAGGCGGACTGATGGACATCCTTCAGAAAGCTATAATGTCATCATCTTACCCCTTCTCTGCGCTTACAGTAGATGTGCTACCTTGTGAAATGTTAACCGAAATTCTGAAATGCCTTTTCGACTCGAAAAAACTACTTAAGTACGGTTGTAATATCGACCACCATGCAGCATAATCCCAGGATAATTCAGTTACTACAAGATGCCAGCTTTTGAACGAACTTCTTTCCGGCCGCCTGCAAAAGCCACCTTCTGTAAAAAATGACTGCTTACGTCGTGTGTATTATTCTCATTGATTTCCGATGCCCTTATAGATTCAAATATATTTCATAGAAAACGGGCATAAAAATATTCATTCTTTTACTAATTTGGAAGAAAATTACGTCTTCTTTAAATTTCATACCTGAATAAAGGGTATAATTAAGTTTTAAAAAAGTTTCTAATTATGAGATTTTTAAGGCCATGAAATACCCGTCCACAAAACATTGTGTCTCTGCATTTACCGCTGCTGCACTGTACAAACCCCATATGGTCTCCCTTTAATAGGGTATAGAAATATGTGATTTTCTGTACACGGAAAATATGCGGATTGTAGTTCTGAATGCATGCGTAACGGCAGTTCGAGTTCAAAATTATTAGGGAATTGGGAAAGTTTTTTTAAAACAGAACTATAACCGTCCCTCAAGTATAAAGTTCGAAAAAGACGTAATTTTCTACCAAATGAGTAAAAGAATGAATAGTTTTATGTATGCTTTCTATTATGTATATTTGAATTTATAAGGACATCGAAAATCGATAAGAACAGTTTATGCTAGACAAGTAGTCATTTTTCAAACTGTAGCCTCTGCAGGCGGCCGGAAAGAAGTTCGCTCAAAAGCTAGCTTCCTGAAGTAACTCAATTACCTTGCGATTATGATGCTGCACGGCGACTGATATTACAACCCTACTTAAGTAGCCTTTTCGAGTCGAAAAGACATTTCAGAATTTCGGTGAACATTTCATGAGTTAGCACATTTACTGTACATTCTGAAATGATTGTTCAGGGATGCAGAGGATGGAAGGGTCTGCTGTAATTGGTTTGTAGTTGTTTACTAAAACCATGCGGACAACGGATTGAGGTCAACTTTTTGCAAGGTCATTTGGGTCTCTACGCCGATCTCCTCTCCGGCGTGAGAAAACAGAATGGTTGGTAAGCCAACGCTTACGCGTTCAGTCCCAGAGGACCCCAACAGAGACACCACCGAGGATATGGCACGTTTTAACATACAACGAGGAAGTCTTAGAAGCGTCCATGTGCACTGCTGCAGGACTACGTGTTGGGATTGCACACCGGACCAAAGCTACTATGCACAGCAGACTGTGTTGACGAATCATTGCAAGTGGCGGCCCACACCCACGAAACGGACCATGAGTTCAACTTAGTAGCCGTCCACACCGGAAGCAAGATAAACAGAAAGCTGATTTAAAGTCGGAGGCTCGGATGTGAACTCAGTTAATCGATGTATCGATCTGGCGTCGGCATACAGGGTCCACAGAGCAGTCACCTCCAGACTTCCGTCATTGATCGTCGATTGGCTTGCACTCCCTGTCTTGTTGTCGCTATTATCTCCGACGGCGGACTCCTGTACAAGTCCGAATGCTCAGCATAATAAACAAATGGTCTCGGTGCTCGATCAGACTTTTTCGTTCCCACAAATATCTCTAGGCCATGCATGCATGCATGCATGCGAACAGAGGCCTTATACCAAGCCTGCGACTTTCAGGTGGCATGTCAAAAGAAGCAGGGGGATTCGCCGGATGGTCTGATGTTTCGGTTAGTTAATACGCCTGCTTATCTTCAGAGAGTAAAAAGTCATGTGCACAGCGCTCCCTATATGCGGCACGTCAGTCTACAGAAAACCGACGAAAATGCCCCAGCTTGCCGTCCAGCAATCATCAATTTTAACGCAAACGAAGCTGTGTACACACGCTATACCAGTGGATGGGAATCCATTCCAGTGAGCTAGTCACCAAACTGGACGAGATGAAGCTCCTCCCATGAACTCTTCAGAGTCATCGGCTATCCGAGAGCACTCGTTGGACGGAGCCGAAGGCAACCAAGGAAGAGGAATGCAGATCACAGTGTGCCAAAACCGTGCCGAAGCCTTCGGTACATGAACGGGGTCTCCAAAGCCGTGACTAGATGTCTCGAGCCACTCGGAATACGAGTCGCTCACAGGGCTGACTTAACAATCCGCCGGCCAAAAAAGCCTTTTTCCTCAAACAGGAGACGCCGGTCGTTGTCTACCGACTTTAGTACAGCTGCTGCATGCGCAACTACACTGGCAAAAACCGGCCGACGGCTGCAGAGATGCGGATGTACAAGCATCAGTTGACCGTGCGGAGGTTGGACCTAAAGTCGCAGGTAGCAACAGATGTCGCGCAAATGCGACTCATCTTCAACCTTGACGCCGGTGAGATCGTGCACCGGGGCGACAATTATACAGTAAGGCAGCTGCAAGACGACTGGATTCCCACCGACTGCTCCGTCTACTTCCACATTAATTTGCCTCTCCTGCCTACGTGGTGTTACGAACCTTCTTAATGGAGGACAGTCAGGGCGCGGAACAATCGGAGCCGCCGATTATTTCCACAGTCAACGGAGGGCGAGGACAACACAGGACACGATGAAATTCGGGTCCGAGGCAGCCACACAGGAGGCATTGGCGGAGCGAGCTACGCATCAAGCAAAGTGCGCCATACAAGGAAAGCTGTGGGCAGGACTTTTTAGTCTCTGAAGATGGATAGGCGAAGCAACTGCTCAAAACGTCAGACCTCCCGGTGAAGGCCTTTTTCTTTTAGTATTCTCTACCTCATTGGCGCTGGACTGTGAATATGGAGTGAAGTAGTCTTCCTCCCTATGATTTATCCCCCGAGTAGTAGTAGTAGTAGTAGTAGTAGTAGTAGTAGTAGTAGTAGTAGTAGTAGTGGTGGTGGTGGTGGTCGACAGACGGCCTACCTGAGTACGGCTCAGCCCGTCGGTCTGTAAAAGTAGGTCGTGGAAAAAAATCACCCAGCCCAGCAGTCATCTAGATATAAAAGCTTAGAGTGCGCTGGGGTAAAAAAGTGTACGACCAGGGTAAAATGAACAAACCTGCTCGACATCCTCGCAGAGTTCACAGTCACAGTGGAAAAAGTAGCGTGATTGTAAGTCCTTCCGGCGTTCTTCTGTGGGAATCATTGTATCTAAGTAGGAAATTCGTGCCTAAAAGAAACCCAGGACGCACGGAGGGCTCTCAAAATGGGAAGGGCAAACACTTAAATGAGAGCAAAAGTCCTCTCCGTGAAAGTGAACAACGCAAAAGCGTGAAATAGGAAGCGGCAGTAGATGGGGGGTATGGAAGTGAGCTGAACACAAACGGTCCGACTCTGGTAGCGTTTACGGTAAGTAGTCACGTATCAACTTGTGTCCCATTTTTCTGATGCGGCAGACCCGCTGATAAGCCTCAGTAGTAGTGTCGGTGAAAATAGTGTGTTTCGTGATAAACACCGGGCTCTCCAGAAAGAAACGAAGGGCGATAGCAAGATGCACATCGGTAACGGTAAGACGCACATCAACTGCGGTATAAGGAGTACGAACAGAGAGGAGTATCGGCTAGTCGTACAGTCCCAGGCTGGCTTGCATCGATTACATCAATGGTGGCGCACTCCCAACTTTCAGATACAGCAACCGGACACGGCCTTTTATTAATATGAAGAAGGACGCTAAGCCCTCGAAAATAAATATCTACAGTTGCTTTCCAGACTAAGACAATCTGCCCCTACACTTAAATGGCCTTTGAATTAGGACGTAGACCATTCCACGTCGTTCTGACTTACTTATCTTCTAGGTGGAACCGTCAAGAGGGAAGTGACTGGTCGAGCGAGTAGTTTGGGATTGTAAAAGTCATGGAGTCTTTGTGAACTCATCGCCGTCTTCGGCAAAAACGGCAGAAGTAATCATATTTCGCGCCCAGAGTTCCGCGCTGATCGGCGAGTGACCGCTGAAGACAAGCTGAAGGCACATATGCTGGTCATTGGGACACAACACAGGCGGAGCATCGACCTGATTGAAACGAAGTGGCTAGACCGATATGCGGTAAAATATATAAATATTATACGAGAGAGAGAGAGGGAGAGAGAAATCTAGAACCGTTTGACGAGTCCGGTGCAACTATTTCAAATAAACAGAAAGGGCATTCTGGACGCAGAGATCTGAACACGCACCGTCACTGAAGAGGAATGGCGCTAACGGCAAAGTCCCGGCTCCCTCTCGACAGGATTTGGTTAAACCCTCAAGTTCTACAAGGCTGAAATCTTCGCTGAAAGTGACGACCATATGGACTATCAGCTTTTCGAGTCATGGTTTCCCAGTTCGCAGTTCATCAAAAAGCTCAGAGATCTCCCTATCCGTCCCCTACTCAGCGCTCGGACTGCCTGAGCAGTAATGAGTCACCGCAGAGCGCGTGGGTGAACATCACTCATATTCATTATTATGTTATTCAATAGTACCGGTAATAAAGCAAATTTCCCATCATCATCACCACCACCATTGTCGTCATAGTTACTCAGAACGGTCAATGGAAAAGTAGTTTCCAGGCGAAGCACACATGAACCTATCACCGTTTATGTTTGTCCTAACTGAACGACAGGTAGGGTTCATGTCAGCGGGCTCGGCGTCCAAGCGCAGAGCGTAAGCTGCACCATTTGGCGACGCTGAAGGCTCTTAAGCCAGCTAAAACTGGCTTAAATGTAGCGAATATCACCCGAATTGGAGGGAAGGGGTTGGGATTTTGGCGTCTATGGTTTGAAAATCGTCATAGGAACTGAAGATAGGAACAACGATGACCGACCGTGGTGGTGCGCTCTTGCACGTGTAGGGGTGGGCTGACGCTAGTGGAATTCGGTTGAGATAGTAATATGAACTCTTAGATTGAGCCAGGAAAAGGCAGACTCAGGGTAGGATGCTTTTTGGAAACATTTCAGTCGAAAGTTGCATTACCTTAGTCCAGTCCTCCATGTCTTCCAATGCCATAATTTTCATTGTTCGACCGATGAAGAGGAATTCTGCATTGGGTTTACAAGAATGGTCGAATTTAGAGGACCTAGGGGATACATGAGTAAATGAGTAGTACAAACCCTACCATCGAAAGAATGCGGTGCCAATGCTCGCCCCGTGTTCGCCTACCATGGTGAAAGAGTTTATCTTGACCTAGCAGACGAAGTTTGACAGGAAGGGAGCAGAACAAACTTTGCAGAAGAGTACTTCAAAGTCGCTTCGTGAAATCTGGAGAGTCTTCTGGGAGAAAAGCATCAGGCCGGCGTAAGCAAGATCTATCTTTGATTTGGTTTCCGGATCTCTCAAGTTCTCCTCGAGATCTAATGAGAGGACGGTAGGACGGGGTTAGGCAGACATGGCTCGGTGGCACTTACGCGACACGAAGGAGTCGAAGATTGTGGCATCCTTGTACTTCTACAAAAAGGGGCGCAAATTAGACGTGGAGGGGAGGAGGGGCAAAGAAAACCTACCCCCGTGGTGATGAGGGCCAAGAGAAGGCGTAGAGTGGCGGTGGGAAATTTTCCCGTCTTTGCGATGAACTTACACTCGCCGCGATGACCAAACGCCCAGCCGGCCTTTTGACACTGTCGACCGCAATAATAGACACGGTTGCATTGGGAGCAGCGTAGCAGGCGGTCTGAGGCGGTTACACAGTAGGCACAGTAATTTGCAGTTTCGGACTCCGAAAGGGCGTGGACCAGGGTGGTGTCCGTAACGATGATATCACCTCTTTTAAAGCTCCGACCCGGCGTCAACATGACCTGAAATGCAAGGGCGGTTAATGAGCACCAGAGTGATGAAGGCACGGGAATAAGCAGCCTCCCCCATCGTCCGTACTACAGGTAGTATTGTGCCAAATTCCAGAGGGACTAGGGTCGGGGCTAGTGTTAGAAGAACTAGGAAAGTAAGGGAACAAGTACCTCCCCTGCCGTGCCCAACCCAATCAGTCCCGCATGCGAAGCTGCATACTGATGGCCCTAAAAAATGAGGACTGTAGGGAATTGCGGAGCTTCGCCGCGAAACTAGACGAGGCTGATTGGTTCACAATAAACTGTTTCGGAGTAGGGGAGCGCTCGCTCCCGAATCCACATTCAGAACTACTGACCACTCACGGCTTTTTTAGAATATTCTGAGGTGCGTGGAAATACGCATTTGGAGAACTTACATTTCCCGTAATTATTCACAGAACGTTTCATTCCAGAAAATGCCTGCCCAAGAATGCTAAGAATGTAATTACGCAATGTACAGTCCACCCAGAACATCCCTTGAGAATAAAGTTCTCTCTCTGACTACCACTAAGACGCATATAGTGAGCTTTTGACACGACGGTCGTCCACGGCTTTCAGTCGAGCATCTCCAGCGTCTAAGCTTGTGGTGAATTTTCTTTACAGCTCAGCATTTTCTTTCACCTGTCACAAGGCCGGTTCGAATCAAGCCTAAGTTGGTCTATGCCTTTATCTGTTTCTATGGAACAGGTAACATTGGTTGGATGACTCGATGCCATTGCAAGAAAGGCAGAAAATACCCTTCGACACCGATTGGGTGGGAGTCAAACAAACGCCTTCAGCCTCGTCTCCCAGATCTGGTGCACACAGGTTGTCCCATGGACGCTGATAAGACACATACAAAGTTTATTGAATATTGGATGATTACCCAGAGACACTATGACAGTGTGCTTATGACAGCAGAAGCAACAAACATCCACGAGGGGTGGAAATGATCGTTCAAATTTTACCTACTGTGGCTTGAGAATGAAGACATCGAAAACCTTAACAGATGAGACTTATTTTAAGAAGAAGAAGAAGAAGAAGAAGAAGAAGAAGATGGGCTCACCGGAACAGATGAGAATTACTTCGCGATGGGACAGCTTTAAAGTTGCAAGAGGATACTGATCATCAAACAGAATTCACCAAGCTGGAGTCTGTAGGATAGAAAAGACAACGTCTTCCTGAGCCGATATCGGTTTTTTTTCAGATGTGCCAGGAATTCAATCAATTTTTCAGTGATTTTATTACGAATCCGACTTCCGTCATGCAGGTCTGCACGTATAAAGAAATCAAGACAGAAAAATTCGAGCATGGATGCTCAGTAAGCAATCAGTTGCTTTTCGCGATGAGAAAGCTAATTAAAACCTGCTAGCCGGACTTATATAAAAAGGGAATCACACGCACAATACGAAAAGTGCAATATTTGAGGGCCTCAAGACGATTTCGGCTCTAGAATTCGTGCGACCTCGTGTAATACCCGGACGCAGACTAAAAGATACGGATTCTAGCAAAAAATCACAGAATGGTATGATAGTCGGGTGAAGGATTGACCGGGCGATGTATGCAGTGTCAAATCCTACCATTGTACTAGCAATTTTGAAAAAGCCTATGCGAAACGCCGTACCAGGAAAACAGGTTTATCTAATAGCCTAACTCCAGGCTAATCAACACTCCGGCTTCATCTAAGGTCAGTTAACAAGCCGGCTCTCGGGTCTGACGAATAAACAGTCGAGAAGGGTCGATGTGTGGGGTGTTGACTGCCTCATAGAATACTAGAGGCCCGGTGAAAACACTATGATATTAAGTAATCCGAACAGCCGTTAAGGACCCACCTCGTGAAAAAACGTCTGATTGGTGTATTACGTCCCATTCCACGGCGCTAAAAGGACTCAATGCGTTCTGCAACCCTGGTCCGATGACGCTGACTAGACTACTCCTAATCGAGGACGGACCCTTGGTACTGGGAGCTAGAGTATGCGAACGTTCCTATGAATCTAGTACCCAAAGTCTGACGGCACACGGTCTTTTGCAGTCCAAAGTGTCAATTTGAAGTCCGGATGCCCGTCCCCGACTCTCGGGTAACCAAGAACGCGAGGGTCAACTCCATTCCCACCCACTTCTAATAGGCCCGGCATGGCGATGGTACTATCACAACAGGCGACCCATGCACTGCCCGTGTTGGAACGGGTCAGTGACAGGCTAGCTTACGTACAGGCACTTTATCAACATCTAAGTTGCCTCCACTTACTCACAAAGATCGGCTGCTGGCCACTATGATAGGGAAACCTACTCATAACCGTAAAAATGGTTTAAAGACTTCCCTGCCATGATCAGCTAGTCAATACTGAGATATGGAATGGTGGAACAGAGTTAGGCGACTCTAGACAATCACTTTATTGACAGCTTTGAGCTTGGTTCTCGATGTGACAACGGCGAGAGAATGTTGAACTTTGCTGGCCAGAATCGGTTAGTTGTCACCAACACATGCTTCCAGTCTCATCACTAGCACCTGGTGATCTGGTATTCAAACAGCCAGCCAGATGGACCACATTACAGACAATTCAAGATTTTGTGCCCGGGTTCGTGCAAGCAGATCAATGCGTAATTTCGAAACCGGCAACGCCTATGGGTTAGACCATGTTCTTGCTCGTACACGCCCGAAAGTCCACCCTTCATCCGCGTCCAAGGTGTTACACGTAAGAAGTCTTGATGTAGTACAACTACAGCAAACCAGCACATCCAAGGCTCTAAGTAGAGAAACCCGGTCTTGCTTTGCATGCAAAACCGAAGAAGACGATAGCAAACCGTCATCGCCAGAGTCCTCAGTCTCCGAGGCAATTTCAAAATTTATTGGAATCACCGATCGATGTGGCAATGGCGGCGAAAACTCGAGCAACTTGCAATTGTTTGCCTAGACAGCTGTGGTTGGGTCACACAACAAGCATTCTTTTCACCAACGCTAATAAATGGCAACAAAGTCGGCTGGGGCGATCGTGGAAAGTATTGGGCTGAAGTCGCAGGCCATAAACGTTGGTGACACTCGAGAATCCTGCAGATTTATTCGTGAAGTCAGCGGTGGGAACCCTACACTGAATGACTATACGCGGTGTGATTGACAACATTATCGTTGAAGACTCGGTCAAAGCCGAGCGCTGGCATGTGCACCTGGGGCGGTTTCATAACTCCCGTAAACAACCCCTTGCCTCCTCTCCCTCCTCCGCGATGGATTTTATTCCCCTACAGCCTATGCAGCGTCATCTGATCCCCACTCTCAGGAAGAAATCATCAATACAGTGCTGATACTGCGCAACAACAAGGCGTCCGAATAGGATGGCCTCCTGAAGTCAACAAGTCCCGTGAGTATGCAGGCGCTTCATACGGTTATGGAGCAGGCGTGGGGAGATGAGCTTGCTCCCGATGAATGGGGTTCGGGCATCATTGCGCCTATCTTCGAGAAGGAAGAAGTGCGAGAACTACTGCGACATAAGCCTCATCGAAGTTTCCGCGAAGGTACTCGCTGTTGTCCTTCTCATGCGATTTCAGTGCGTGTATGACCCTAGGAAGAGACCCAATACTGTCGGCTCCTGAGCTGTACGTGTTCGGTTCCGTCCATCGTAAGTCCCTGTAGAGGATACCAAAGCTAGACTGTGTGCCGACAAAAGATCATTCCTACGACGAATGCCTGTACTCACTCCACCATTGAGCAAGTTTGAATTCACAGAAACGTCTCCCAACCGCTCGATATTCGATGTGGCGTTCGACAAGGTTGCATCCTTGAAGGAGACACGATCGCTGGGACAAGTTTTATTCGCCTGAAGTTTCGGATTCCTGCTCAAACCTGTCATCAGATACGGGTATCTGTTATTGCCTCTGATATTGGGTTCGAGCAGGAATCCAAAACGTCAGGCGAATAAAACTCCTGTTCTAGTGATTATGTCTCCTTCTTCATGAATGCTTCCTGAGACTTGTCTCTTCACTACTGTTACCCACCCTGTTTAACTGCGCCATTTTCGGGATTATCGGGAGGGCCAGGCGTGGTTTTGACAGTGCCGAAATTGCATCAGGAGTACAACTGATTGCCCTGGGGCACGCTGGCGAGATCACCCTGTTGGCGCCAAGCGAATTAAGTGCCTCGGACGAATAAGGTCGCTCCATCATAAACACTTGGAAGACCAACATGTTTTCGGACTGCATTTTTAGCAATGAGCACGCACGTCTTGAAAGCATAAAAGAGATCGCCAGCCGACCAGACGTTGTTCTCATAGGGGATTTTAATGCACCCTGCATTCAGTAGAGCGATATGCATGCGAAGTGCTCGATGAATACCTTCGATTACCATCTACTAAAGACAACCCTAGAAGCTCTACTCACGCAACGTGTCCTGTTTCCAACTAGGCCAATTGTCTGGACCTCGTTTTTACCAAAGATCCTGACAGTATAGACGAGGTGTACTACCTACCCCCGCTCGGTCGAAGTGATCATGTAGTGCTTTTATGGGAGTACTTGCTGTATTCTGAACCGTGTACAAAAGACAATACGAGGCCAAATATATGGAAAGGAGACTTTCGCCAAATGAGAGCTGAGGCATCACAAATAGACTGGGATGTTCTCTTCTCCGGAAGCGTTAACGAGGACTGGAATTTATTTAAGGATCGTTTACTGCATCTAATGAAGAACCACTGTCCCTTATCAAAGCCTAGGATATCCAACCGCCCTCAGTGGCTAACACGAGAGCTCAAAAAGGAGATCAACAAGAAAGGAAGGTTATGGAAGAAATTTCACAAGAACAACAACAATGCAGCGTTTACAGAATATAAAGTTCAAAGAAATAAGGTGAAAAGTCTGATTTTCAGGAGGCGACGGGACTTTGAGAGTAATTTGCTCCACCAAGCCGTTAAAAATCCGAAATTGCTCTACAGCTATTTGCGGAAAAGCACACGTAACAGGAATCCCATTCCTGTTATGAGGGGTGATGAAGGCTTGGAGATATCGGACAGTACAAATAAGGCTGGGCACTTTTCTCAATTTTTCCGATCCGTTTTCACAAGAGAAGCAGACTTTACCCCATCTAATTCTGAGAACATGAGAGATTCCACTATCGAAAATATTGTGTTTCGAGAAGAAGCGATTTTGGAAGAACTGAAAAGCTTGAAGGAATGTAAATCTCCCGGTCCGGACGGGATCCCAGCAAAGCTGCTCTTTGAGCTTGCCCAACAGCTGGCCAAGCCACTATCCTTTCTGTGCCAGAAATCGTTTGATGCTGGAATTCTTCCCACAGACTGGAAGACGGCCCACATTACACCCCTTTACAAAAGCGGTAGTCGTGCTCTGGCGACAAACTACAGACCCGTCAGTCTGAATCAATCTGCTGCAAAGTGATGGAGAAAACCATCAAAAAGGAGTTGATGGCTTACTTGGAAACCCACAACCTCTTGTCCAATGCACAATATGGTTTCCGTAGGGGAAGATCATGTGTTACGAACTTGCTATACACAATGCAAAGTTGGACACGAGCACTGGACGCAAAACACACCGTGCATGTTGCCTATATTGATTTCCGGAAGGCGTTTGACAGTGTTCCGCACCAGCGTCTCCTACACAAGTTGAGAATTATGGGCATCGGTGGCAAACTTCTCAAATGGATCGAAAATTTCCTTGTCGGCCGCTCCCAAATTGTCTGCGTAGAACAACAGCAATCAAGATGCACATTCATAGAGAGTGGGGTCCCACAAGGCTCGGTGCTCGGACCAACCCTCTTTCTCTTGTTCATCAATGATTGTGTAGATGGGTTGGACTGTGATTGTGCCCTGTTTGCGGAGGACATAAAAATCTGGAAAGTCATCCAGAATGCTGCCGATGAAACCAACTTCCAAGAAAATCTTTGTCGATTGGACGAGTGGTCCCGCAGATGGCTCTTGTCCTTCAATTTGAACAAATGCACCATTCTGCGCCTCGGCAATCAGACCCCTAGTACGCGGCAATGCCACCTGAACGGAATGCCACTCCGAGAAGCAGAAACTCAGAAAGATCTCGGAGTTTGGGTTGCAGACAGCCTAAAGCCTTCTACACAATGCTGTAAGGCGGCCAAGGCCGCAACCTCAATGCTATATGCCATCAAGCAGGCATTCGTAATTTTCGATAAAGACTGCTTCACCAAAGTCTTCGGCACGCTTATAAGGCCCCATATCGAATATGCAATTCAGGCCTGGAGACCGTGGACGCATCAGGATTACGATCTGCTCGAAAGGGTGCAGAGACGAGCAACAAAATTAATAAGAGGTTAAAGTGCACTGCCATAGGAGATCCGCTTAACTAACCTTAATCTCTATCCTCTGAGTTATAGGCAGTTGCGCGGAGACTTGATACAAACTTTCCGTATCGTGCGCGGCTTGGATTGTGCCCTTCGGCGCGATGACTTTTTCCAACTCGCCACTACAACTCACCTCCGGGGACATCCCTTCAAGCTACGTGTGCCACAGGGTAGACTGAATGTGAGAAAATGTTTCTTCTCCAACCGTGTCGTGGACCCGTGGAATAACCTGCCCGAGACGGTTGTTATGTCTCAATCTGTGGAGGCATTTAAATGTCGCCTTGACAGATATATGCAGCAGCAACAAGCGGACTATGTGACTTTTTAGCCATGTGACTAGTGACATATGTGAATCAATGTATGCATTCACTTAATGCTGTAATTTCTTCACATTTTTGCTTGTTTATCGATTTTTTTATGCACAAATAGGGAGTTCAAAGGCGTAAGCCTATTTCCCTCAAATACACTGACAGACTGACTGATAGAAGCCAACTTTGTGAAATGAACTGCTTAGAATACCACTAGGTGGATTTGTTGCCACATCATCTGTTGACTGAAGTAGACTAAATTCTTCCCGAATAGGAACACCTGCATTCGTCGAGAAAACATCGCGCGGATACGTCAAGTCACCCATGAAACAATCGAGGTGGTTTGGGCATGTTATTCGTAGCCCACGCAGTGAGTTCAGTGTTGTTGTCCCTGATCCGGCACTGTTATTCACCTCGGACTTATAAGAGGTTAACTCCAAACATGACTCAACACATTCTTTTCAGACATGGGAGCCACTCGTGGCCCTTAAGTATTCGGTCTCCCTCGCTAGAGATGCGGGTGGGTCGGGGTCTCCACGGATCGTCACGTTCGATGATGTCCCGAACTATACCTCTCCATGAGTGACGACCCGCGGCAGCAGATCTGGACAGCTCAACCCATTCCATTCGCCAACGACGGACACCGAATACCGAAGGTCCAAGAAGCACCTCCATGTCTTGACGAACTGTGTCCAGTCAGGTTTTGAACTGACTCCCTCTTCGACGCCTCCAACGGGGTAACGGTGTCGGATCGAGGGCAGTAACACTGAGCTCCTGAGGCGGAGGACGAAGAACATGCCCAAACCACCTCAGTCGACTTTCTTGGATGGTCTGGGTTTTCCTTGCAATGTTGTCCCAGCGAATGAGCGACCTCATTTGAGAAGAAGTCGGTGTAATTCATTCGAAGGATGGTCCGCAAGCAGTGGTGGTCAAATACCTCCAGTTTTCGCTCGTCCTCCACGCACAAAGCCCAGCATTCACAACCACAGAGATGGACAGACCGGACGGATGCGCAGTACGCGCGAATCTTAGTGTTAATGGAGATGTCGCGTCGGCTCCACAGGCAAGCTTTAAAATATGAGAAAAATCGGTGGGCTGCATCAATTCGGAAGACAATCTTGTCCTTATTCCGTCTATTCGGTAGCATTCTCACCTCGGGGTATTTGAAACTGTCTACTTCTTCAAAGTGACAGCCATCAATCCCGAGGGATGCCTTCTTCTGGTCAGGGATGCAGCTTGAAAACACCCAGGTCTTCCCAGTGGGTGATCAAACACCCCAAGTTCTCACTCGCCCTCCCTAACTCAGCATCCATGATTATGGAGGAAGGAGACTTTAATATCGATCGAGGTATCAGACGGTTTCATTAACAAGCCCGAAGACCTGCAGAAAACCAGCGAGAAGCACGGATATAGTCCTAACTCCGTCCGCTTGACAAAGACTTGACCTCCGTATCTTGGAGGCAGAAAGGGCCGCGGTCGGCCAATTGGGACTCAAGATCCTCTTACGCCGCTCTTCAGAGTAAATCACAAAATTTTCACTGAGGCTTAGGACAGTAGACCTGCAAATCAATGTCGAGACAGGCAATCGAGGAATAAGCAACGGTGGTAAAAACTTGGAGGCGACGTAGGCTGACTACTGAGTACGACTACCTGTCGACCACAAGATGGCGTCTAGTTGACGATTAGTACAGTCAGGGTCTTCTAGTTGTGACGCTTAATATTCTCCTCACGCCGGGAAGACGGGTTGCCCGTTAGACTTGCTGCTGGCTACCCGGCGCGTCCATAGGTGGCGGATGGTGGGACGACCTTCAGTGAAGGTTAGCTGCGAAATAAGCAGATCCAAGTCTGACGAATAAGCAGTCGCGGACCAGCAGCGACATTGCTACCAGGGTGCGGTGGGCCGAGGTCTGGCACGCTGAAAGCCTTATAAAAAGCCGCAAAGTCCAATGACGGCATTTTGACATGGCAACCGTAAACCGCCATAAAATAAATTTGCTTGCCACCACTGCCTTGTGGCTAGGCTTTTAGGCCAAAGCGCTAGAGGAGACAACGTCGAACAAACAATCCGAGCGGCAGTTGGGGACCCGCCCGTATTCGAAATTCCCAAGAAACCTCATGAAATATGTCGGATCACAGTAGTACGACCCATGCTACGGCGTCTGTGGGAACCGACGCGCTCCGCAACCCTGGTCCAGTGGTGCGGGCGAATAGTATGCGAGCTGTACTACTCAATCGGGGACGGACTCTTGGTATTGGATGCTGGAATGTGCGAACGTTGCTGGACTCCGGTACCCAAAGTCTGACCGCGCGCAGCCTTGATCAGTACAACGTGGATGTCTGCTGTCTGTCTGAAGTTCGACTTCCTGACTCAGGCTTCCGTGAAATAAAGATCCCTGGAGTCGAGTCACACTTTACCCTGTACCACAGCGGCCCGCGCGACTCTTCTGGTCGGCACGGTGTGACGATCGTCCTATCGCAACAAACGGACCTCGCGCTACTTGCTTGGGAACCAGACAATGAATGGATGGCCTACGTGCGATTGAAGGGTCACTTCACGAACATCTCACTCGTCTCCGTGTGCGCACCGACTTCGGCTGCCGAACAGCGTGATAAAGAGGCGTTTTACTCGCAGTTGCAAGCGTTAGTTGAAAGACTGCGTCACCGCGATCTTCTGGTTGTTGCTGGCGATTGGAATGGTCGATCTGAACCTGGCGACCTCACAACCGGTCATCTTCTTGGCCGCTTTGGGCTTGGTTCCCGATGTGAAAGTGGTGAGAGACTGCTGAATTTCGCCGATCGAAACCGACTGCTTGTCACCAACACATGGTTCCAGCATCGCAAAAAAACATCCGCTGGCCTGGTATTCAAACGAAGGTCATAGGGCAAGTCAAATTGATTACATACTAGTCAGCTAACGGTTCCGCCGCTGGGTTCACGATAGCAGATCGATGCGTGTTGCCGAGACTGGCAACGCCCATGGGTCGGACCATGTCCTCGTCAGTACACGCTTGAAAGTTCATCTCTCATCCGCGCCAAAAATGTCACGTCCTAGACGCCCCGATGTCGCAAAAATCCGGCAAACCAGCACTGCCGAGGCCCTGAGCAGGGAAATCAGGGCCTGGTTTACGATCCGAGTGGACGGAGAAGGCAGTAACCAGTGGTCGTCACTAAAAACATCAGTCTATGGGGCGGCTGAGAAAATCCTTGGAGACACCCAGCGACGCCGCTGTGACTGGATCAGCGGAAGAACCCTGCAGTTGTCTGTTCAGACTGCTCGAGCCAGGTCCCGTAACGATGGCTGTTTCCGCCAACTTCGGAAGATGACGACAAAATCGGCCAGGGATGACGGGAAGCAATATTGGGCTGAAATAGCGACCTCCATGGAACAGGCGTCGAACGTTAGTGACACTCGAAGGCTCTACCAACTGATCCGCCAAGTTAGCGGTAGACCCTCTACACTGAGTGACTCTGTTCGCGACGTGAATAGCGACTTTATTGCTGACAACTTGGCCAAAGTCGAACACTGGCGTGAGCACTTCGAGCACCATCTCAACTTCGATACCCAACCTACCTCGCCCTTGCTCTCGTCTTCAGCGGAATTTCTTCCCTCTGCTACCTATGCAGTGTCATGCGACCTGTCCTCTGAAGGAGATGTCGCCGATGACATACGAAAGTTACGCAACAATAAGGTATCCAGAGAGGACGGTGTACACGCGGAAATCTTCAAGTCTTGTGTCGACACCCTGGCACCCTGGCTCCATGAGGTGATTGAACGAGCGTGGAGAGACGAGGTTGTTCCTGATAACTGGGGCTTAGGCATCCTTGTAACTATCCTCAAGAAGGGAAATAAGACGAGGCGCGAGAACTACCGCGGCATAAGTCTCATCGACGTTGCTGCGAAGATCTTAGCTATTGTCCTACTCAGGCGATTCCAGGTTGTGTGACTCAAGGACGAGGCCCAACCAAGTCGGATTTCGTGCTGGACGTGGATGCGCAGATCAGATATTCACACTAAGGCGCATTCTCGAATTTCGCCATAGTTACCAACAACCGACGGCCGTCTGCTGCATTGACTTTGCTGCCGCGTTCGAGTCCGTTCATCGTGAGTCCCTGTGGCGGATAACTGCGCTAGATGGTGTACCGGCAAAAATCATCGTCATGATCAAGGCCTATTATAGCTCCAACACCATGCGAGTCCCGGTCTGCAACAATCTTACCCAACCGTTTGGTATTCGATCTGGCGTTCGACAGGATTGTACCCTGTCGCCCATTCTGTTCAACTACGCTATGGACTGGATTCTCTGGAGGACCCTACACAAAGGTGACGGTGTTGAGTTTGCACCCGGACATCGACTGACTGATCTTGACTATGCCGATGATATCGCCTTACTTGCTTCAAGTTTTGATGATCTGCAGTCCATGGTGTCACGGGTGAAGGAGGTCGCTAAATCGATAGGTTTATCCATAAACGCTGGGAAGACGAAAGTGTTTTCAAGCTGCATCCCTGAACAGGAGAGAACAACCCTCGGAATTTATGGCTGTCAACTTGAAGAAGTTGACAGTTTCAAATACCTCGGGGCGAGGCTGCTGCCTAATGGACAAACTAAGGACGACATTGTCTCCCGAATTAATGCTGTCCGCTGGGCTTTCTCAAGCCTGTACCGTGTACCGTGCGTCCGTCCGGTCTGCCCTTCTTTATGGTTGTGAATGCTAGGCTGTGTGCGTGGAGGACGAGCGGAAACTGGAGGTATTTGACCACCACTGCTTGAGGACCATCCTTCGAGTGAATTACACCGGCTTCGTCTCAAATGAGATGGTTCGCGCTCGCTGCAACAACATCGCAAAGATAACTCAGGTCATCCAAGAAAGACGACTGCGGTTGTTTGGGCACGTTCTTCGTCGTCTAACTCAGGAGCTCAGTGTTACTGCGCTCGATCCGGCACCGTTACCCCAGTGGAGGCGTCGAAGAGGGAGTCAGTTCAAAACCTGGCTCGACACAGTTCGTCAAGACATGGAGGTGTCTCTTGGACCTTCGGTATTCGGTGTCCGTCGTTGGCGAATGGAATGGGTTGAGCTGTCCAGATCTGCTGCCGCGGATCACCACTCGTGGAGAGGTACAGTTCGTGACATCATCGAGGCCGGCTAGATCAGACATGATCGCAGCCGTATCAAGTTCAAGTGAGTAAGTAAAGCCTGGGGGTGGTAGTAGAAGGCGAATCTCGAGTTTTTCCCAAAGTTCAGCCCTGTGTCTTGCTTGATTTGGAGCCCGTGGAGTTAGGTGATTAATTTCGTGAAACGCATCTGTATTACATCCAAGAGGGCCGGTTTAGACGGCTTATGGTGTTTTTTGGTAGGCGGTCATTTTTTGCCGTAGTCCACCAGTCAAAGCCATGGTCGGTAAGTAGGCCAGTTCATGAAAGCAAAATCGATGAACATCACTCCCCCATGACTAAATAAAAGCCCAGCTGCGTTAGCTGACGGAAATGTAGTTTTCCTGTCGATGACGTTTCAATTATCACCAATTCTGGTATAGCCAGGCCTAGAGCCCATAGCGTGCGTTTTTAATCTTCGTGGGGCACCCGAAGCCGCCGGTCCCTGCGCGGAAGGAGGTGGCAAAGGTATGGGAAAAGGAAAGCCTACTGAATCACAAGCAGCGCTTTTCAGGACATAATACTTACTTGGCTTGATGTTGTTTTAAAAGGTAAGGGATTTGTCAGCTCAGCGTCGTGCTAAACCTGAAGGTATTGCCGTCGAACTGTCCGACTGCCATTTAATCGGATCCGGGAGCTGTAGTTTCTTTCAGGTAGTCATGACTATGAGTTTTCCCACTACCCTCCACCTATGAATGCACGGAGTGCTCCACGACTAGGTCAAATGACAGACCCCCTCGTTTAATGGTTAATGAAATTTTTGCCAAGGCGTTTCAACAACTCTAACAAAGAGTAATGTAACTGACTCTGTTTCAGTGGGAGCAATAGTCGCCAGCGATTTTTTTTCAAGAACAAAACTACTGGCCCAAGGAGTCTAGTGGTGACAGCAGCAAGCTTATTTTGTAATCCACAACTTGGCGGTAAGAAACTGACAGACACAAAGCCAAAACCTTGAGAACATTGAGTGGTAAATGGACTCGGAGGCTGCGCTTTTTAGCATGCCCGGCCTACAATTGGAAGTGAACTTCACGAAACTGTGACGGTGAACGTCGAAAAAGTTCCCCAAAATATCAGAACCTAAAGGCGAGATTACTTCAACAAGAGTAACCCTCAATGGTCAACCTCTCCAACAAATGTGGAAGATGCCAGCTCCAGTGTGGCCTGGGACAGTTTCTTCATTACATGCACGAAAGGTTAACAAATGTGCGACAATTAGTAACATAACTCGAAGTGCATAATATGAGTCGCAGGTTCTTGTCGTAAAAAGGAGAGCGTGCGATTCCCGGGTGAACTAGGCGATCACGTACTTTTCTTTTCCCTTACGATTAGAAGCTTTGCAACATCGAGAGATGGTAACTGAAAAGATTTAAGTCTGCGTCAACAGTTAAATGCGCCAGCTGGTAGACATACTGATTCGCCACAAGAGAGCATGCTGCTACATGGCGTGGTGGGGTGGAGATGAGCACCAGAATGGGAAATGCAAGGATAGCGAACGACGGGAATAAAGAAAAAAGCAGGATGTCAAAATGAGAATTCGGCTCGTAAAAAAATTGCGCTGCAATGTTTAAAAAGTATTGAGATAAAAGCTTAGGGAAGGACGCACTTTGCGAGGCGCGCGGGGACGAAGAAAGTGCAATTGAACAGAAGCGACCAAACACGCGCATCTAGACGGTCTCCGCCGTCATCCTTTCTGTTCATTGGTTCAGCTTACTTCGACTACATCGGACTGTGATTGGATGTAATGGAAACGAAGGTTTCGCCATAGACCAATCAAAAGTAAAACCAAGTGCCCCTGTACTGTGATTGGCCGTGCTGTTGTTAGGCTTGTGGGCCTTTCTCCGTGCCCACCGTCGGTCGCGTTAGTCACGTCTCGCACTTGTTTTACGGTACCTATCTTTGCTTTGGAACTGCACAAATGCGTCCACTGAGGGTGGTGGTAGTGCCGTGGGTTCGTGCTATAAATCGCACGGAGTGGATATGGGCAAATTTGTCTGACTTCCCTTAACAACGAGTTCTGATGTCTAGGTCAAACAGATTAACGTAGAGACGTTCACCGGGAGGGGTTTATTGGAGGTCCGACGTTTCGAGTAGTTGATTCGTCTACCCATCTTCAGAGACTGGAAAGTCCTGCGCACGTCTCCCCTTATATGGCGCACTTTGTTCAAAGCGTGACTCGCCAATGCCTCCTGTGTGGCTGCACCCAACCTGCATGTCACCGTGATCTGAATCTCCCCGTCGGCCGCGATGATGACTGACGGTACCGATTGTCCCGCGCCGTGACTGTTCCCCATTAAGAAGGTTCGTAAAATCAGATAGGAGGAAGCGGATTGATTTGGCGGTTGACAGAACAGTCGGTGGATATCCAGGCTTCTTGCCCTTGCCCTGTTGTATGATCACCGCCCATGCCCACAATCTCAACAGCGTCAAAGTTGAAGATGCGTCCCATTTGCGCGGCATGAGTTGCTACCTCCGACTTTGGGTTCAACCTTCGCACGGCCAAATTATGCTCGTTCATTCGCGTTTGCAGCCCTCGGCCGGTTTTCCTAACGTAGTTGCACCCTCTTCAGCTGCATTGAAGTCGACAGACAGGTCGGGGGCGAGTCAGGTCACGGTGACATGCGAGTTGGATGCAGCCATACAGGCGGCATTGGCGGGTCACGCATTGAAAAAAGTGCGCCATATAAGGAGAGCTGTGCGCAGGACTTTCCAGTCTCTGAAGATGGGTAGACGAACCAACTACTCCAAACGCCGGACCTCCAATAAACTCCTCCCGGTGAACGCCTCTTCCTCCTTTGATATGCCACCTGGGAATCGCATTTTCCTTACCATAGATTGACGTAGGCTTTGCGCCGCGTGATTAATTAGACAACTGACGTCACACATTTGGTCATGAAAGTTTTCCACACCTTTAACTGGGGTTTGTTGCCTAGACGGGGTAGGGAACTGTATGATAGTTGCAGTGACTACTCGTCACTTAACTGTGCAGGATCACTTTGAAAGCTTGAAGTTTCATCAGAGCTAGGACTTTTGAACCGATGCTGGCTCATGTGACCTGTGTGAACAGGGTAACCTAGCGACTTAGTCACTTGGGGAAACAAGCTAGTAAACATAATTCAGTAAAATAGACTCGCCTATAACGATAGATTTCCTGCTACCTTTGCATCCTTGATTGATAAAACACGTAGTTCCTTCATCCATCTGCACCCACGAGTCCAAGGATGCAGTGATGACTTACGCGTTAATTGAGTTATAGTGAAGGTGACTTACACGGTATCTAAATGATTTCTCGCTCCCCGTTGCGAGGCGGGAGTACCACGACTGGGATGAAGGCGACACGGTGCCTGATCACGCAGAAGCTGGCCCGTGATCTACCACACTCTCTCCTCCTCCCCACCTTCATATCGAGGTAAAGCAGGCATGGTGACTTTCGCGTAAATTAGTTTATAGTGAGGGTAGACGTGTGCAGCATCTACCGCACCCTCTCCTCCCCACCTGGACACGGTGTCAAGACATAGTAGAGAAGATCAGAGGCGGAAAAGGGCACAGGTGGCTAGCACGGCAGGATCGGCACCTAGGCGTACCACCATACCTCCTGGTCCACAACAAACACTTGAACAGGATTTTCGCCAACAACAGCACAGCAATGGGTCAGGAGGACGATGATGACTGGGTAGCCATGCTCATGACTTGTACAACCAGCGGGAGCTCAAGCCCATCTACCGACAGGGAACCGGGCGCCAGAGAATTGCCAGCGCACACCAGGCTGCAAGATCAGTGGTTTGCTCATCTACGCCTGCCGTTTGGGCGACTGCCATGCCCATCGTGTCTAGCTCCGCCCACACTCCGCCACCCGGCGCGCCCGCCGCCACCAGCTCCATCATCCTCGGCGCATATTTCACACCCACCATGCTCAGCCCAACCCACACCCTGCCACCCATCGCGCTCACCACTACCAGCTCCACCATCACCATCACTGAGCCCGATACTGGCACCGGCAACTTCTCACGTCTACGGTGTCCCCGTACATTCACTCCACGCACCGGCCTGGTCGGTCACCTGCGAATCCATCGCGCAGAGGCTGGCGAACCATTACCTGCAGCCTCAACCTACACTCGCCCCATCCATCTCCACTGTCCACACTGCACTCGCACATTAATTCACCGCATGGGTCTATTAGGCCATATGCGCATCTACGAAAACCTGCGGTAGCCAACCGTCGGCTGCATCATATCATCACATCTTTCCTTGCCAGCACCTCACCGCATATCAACATCACTCACCGCAAGCACCCAACTGCCACCTCCCACGCAAGTGGGAAGTTTGCTTCTCGACCCCTTCACCACTCGGCTCCCTTGCTGCATGTGCGATCGGAATCTGAGACGAAGACGGCGCGTCGAGCGCCGTGACTCGGAAGACAGCCGTCTGACGTCCCAACTCAGTCCACGCAGTCTGCCCATTTGTGTGTATTGTGTGGAGTGGGGTGTAGGGGTGTCAGCGGTGGGTTCACGTAATGGTCGTGGTGGTCGCTCACTTGTTTTCAGGGGAGATTGCGCCTAGCGTCCACTTGCTGGCACTCAACTCTCCCCTGTGGCTCCACGTAGCTGGACTGTGCTCAGCGGCCACACACCGGACAACCGTCTCGACCGGCGGGCTAAACCAGGTGAGGGGGTCCTGTGCGCTGTGCCGTGTGCACAGGGTTTGCGGATACCGCTGGATGGAAGGTCGGATGGAACCTTGCGTCGGCACCGTCGTGACGTGGTTCGTCTCTGCACGCCGCTGGACAGCCGGTGACGGGATGGATCTCCACATCGACATCGCCTTGACGCACCCACCTACGCCGTTGGAGACCGCGGCTTACGGCGAATTCGAGTCGCTCTCCACTACAACCCGAAGTCGTGGTCCCATAGTGGAGTTCGGCCATGCCACAACGGCACATGGCAGCCCTATTCAGGGATGGCACTGCCAGGCCCCACGAGGGGCAGGGCCTAGAAAAGGTGGCCTAAACATTGCTGGGTACCACGCCGTCTCCAGGCTAGCCAGGGCCGCAGACGTCTAAACATGGTCGAAACAATCAAAATCGAAACAACAACAATACCAATAACAACAACAACCATACTCCTTCTCCTCATCCTACCTCTTCTTCCTCTACCTCCGTCTATTCTTCTGCCTATTCTTCTCCTTCGTCACCTTCCTCTCCATCTCCTTCCCGTCGCCCCACTCGTTGTCACCAGACTGGCAGGGTGAGCCCGCTCACTCTGGCAGCCTGAAATGTTCGTTCCCTTTTAGACAATCCGAGGAGCAACCGACCGGAACGGAGGACGGCGCTAGTGGCACGAGAACTGGCGCGCTACAAGGTGGACATCGCCGCACTCAGCGAGACCCGATTCTCCGAACAAGGCCAACTGGAGGAGGTGGGTGCCGGCTACACCTTCTTCTGGAGCGGTCGACCCAGGGCAGAGCGACGGGACGCGGGTGTCGCCTTCGCCATTCGGAACGACATCGTGGGACGACTGCCCTGTTTGCCGCAGGGCATCAACGATCGCCTGATGAGCCTCCGTCTGCCTCTCCGGGGTGGGGGCAAATTCGCCACCATCATCAGCGCCTACGTTCCAACGATGACCAACCCCGACGCCGTCAGAGACAAATTCTACGAGGACCTGCACGCCCTCCTGGCGACTATGTCGAAGGCGGACAAGTTGATTGTCCTTGGTGGCTTCAACGCCCGCGTCGGCACAGACCATACTGCCTGGAGGGGAGTGCTGGGTCCCCACGGTCTCCGCGGCTCCAACGACAATGGTCTGCTGCTGCTCCGCACCTGCGCAGAACACCGCCTCATCCTGACGAACACGTTCTTCTGTCTGCCGGAGCGAGAGAAGGCCACCTGGAGGCATCCTCGGTCGCGCATGTGGCACCTGCTGGTCTATGTCCTCGTCCGGAGGCGAGATCAGCGGGATCCGCTGGTGATAAAGGCGATCGCGGGCGCTGACGGCTGGACCGACCATCGTCTCGTCATCTCGAAGATGCGTATTCGCCTACATTCTCGCAGGAGACCACAAGGTAAGCGACCCCCAGGTAAGCTGAATGTTGCCTTGTTGTCTTTGCCCGCTCACCATCTTCATTTCAGCAATGAGCTAGCCCAAAGGCTAGACAACCTTCCTATCGCTGCCGCCGACGACGCCGCCACCACTGCCGAGAAGGCCTCCGTGGAGAACCGCTGGTGTCAACTGCGAGACACGGTCCAGTCGACGGCGCTCGCCGTCCTCGGTCGCGCTCCCCGCCAACACCAGGACTGGTTCGACGACAATGACGCTGCCATCAGAAATCTGCTTGCTGAGAAGAACCGCCTACACAAAGCCTACGCAGATCACCCTAATGAGGACAACAAAGCTGCCTTCTACCACAGTCGCCGCCAACTTCAGCAACGAATGCGCGAGATGCAGGACGCCTGGACTGCTCGCAAAGCTGAGGAGATCCAAGGGTACGCGGACCGCAACGAATGGAAGAACTTCTTCTCTGCGATCAAAGCTGTCTACGGTCCGCCGACAAAGGGCACAGCTCCTCTCCTCAGGGCCGACGGCAGCACTCTCCTGACTGAGAAGACGCAAATCCTAAAGCGATGGGCCGAGCATTTCCGAGGCGTCCTCAACCGCCCCTCCGTCATCTCCGACGCCGCCATCGAGCGTTTGCCGCAAGTGGAGACCAAAGTGGACCTCGACCTCCCGCCATCTCTCCAGGAAACGATCAGGGCCGTGCAGCAGCTCTCCAGCGGGAAAGCACCCGGATCGGACGCAATCCCTGCTGAGGTCTACAAGCACGGAGGTCCCCAACTGATGGATCACCTGACTGCGCTCTTCCAAGAGATGTGGCGTCAAGGTGAAGTCCCGCAGGATTTAAAAGACGCAACCATCGTGCATCTCTACAAGCGCAAAGGAAATCGCCAAGTCTGCGACAATCACCGCGGCATCTCCCTGCTGGACATCGCCGGGAAGATCTTCGCCCGCATCCTTCTCAACCGTCTCAATAACCATCTGGCACAGGGCCTTCTGCCGGAAAGCCAATGCGGCTTCCGTCGTCATCGTGGGACCACGGATATGATCTTCGCCGCCCGTCAACTTCAGGAGAAGTGTCAGGAGATGCGGACCCACCTGTACTCTACCTTCGTGGACCTGACGAAAGCCTTCGACACGGTGAATCGTGAAGGACTGTGGAAGATCATGCAGAAATTCGGCTGTCCAGAGCAATTTACTCAGATGGTGCGTCAGCTGCACGACGGTATGATGACGCGAGTCACGGACAACGGAGCTGTCTTAGAGGCATTCGCAGTGACCAACGGAGTGAAGCAGGGATGCGTGCTGGCGCCTACCCTCTTCAGTCTTATGTTCTCTGTCATGCTGATGGACGCGTACCGCGACGAACGCCCCGGGATCCGCATCGCCTACAGGACGGACGGTCACCTCCTGAATCAACGGCGGATGCACTTCCAATCGCGCGTATCCACAACCACTGTTCACGAACTCCTCTTCGCCGACGACTGCGCCCTGAACACCACCTCGGAAGAGGAGATGCAACGGAGCATGGACC
>CACRXP010000071.1:368674-389362 GCA_902702965.1 Spirometra erinaceieuropaei
CCACCACCGCCACCGCCACCGCCACCAGAAATCAACACTCACACACCTCATGCACCCAACTGCCACCTCCCACGCAAGTGGGAAGTCCTCATCTCGACTCGGTCCCCATGCGGCTTCGGCTGCACGCTTAACTTGAGTCCGAGACTATCCCGACACGTCAAGCGTCGTGGATAGGAAGGTTGCTGATTGACGCCCGCTCTCTGTTCACGCAGCTCGTCGCGTTGTGTGTGTGTTGTGTGGAGTGGCCGACTGGTGGGCTGGGGACGGGCTGAAACAGCACCTTCCACGGCACTCTCACGCAAGTGAGAGACACGCCGTTCAGTCCCCGTTGTGTGAAATCCTGGTGTTTTGTGTATGGGGGGCCAGGTCATGCCGTGGCGCGCTCAGTCATGGTCAGTCGACCTTGCCAGCCACCGCGCCCATTCCCCACTACAGTCTGCTGACCGGATCGGACAGCGGCTGGGGTGTGGGATTGGGAAGGGAGAGTGAGGTCGACGACTCGGCGCACTTTCTCCTCACTATAAACAATCTGACGCGCTTGAAGCTATCACGGTGCGCTAAAAACCGTGGCTTGGAAGGTTGCCAACTGACGGGGTAACTTGGACCTCCTCCTTGACTGAAGGCGGTCTGAGAGTCAGGCTGCAATGGCTCCTTTTTAATGTGGCCTTTATGGCACTCCCATCACAGTGTGGGATCCGCGCCAGGCGTTGGCGGCACGCCCAGGTGCGGCTTCGGCCGTGCCAGCCTCCAAATCCCTGTTGGGATTGGTTGAAATCCTGGTCATTTGTTGTGTGGACCAGGGGGTGTGGTGGAACGCCAAGGTGAGGATCCGTCCGAGCCATCCACCTGCGGCCTCCCTCGCCTCCGGTCTTCTTGACTCTGTCTTGACACCGGGCTCGGACGAGGGAGGAGGAGAGAGTGTAGGTAGATGCTACGCAAGTCTACCGGCACTATAAACCCCTGCGTAAGTCACCGTCCCTGCTCCCATTGCTGCTGCAACTGTGGGGCACACGGTGGAAATCATCGAAACCGATGGTCGAACTGTCACATTGTGTGGAGTGGAGGACTTGTGAGCTGAGAGCCAGGCTGTCACGGCCCCTTCTCAACCGATCTGTGACACTCTCATGTGTGTGAGGAGAATGCTTGGGCTTGTGTGTGCTTTGTGGGTAGTGCCTCTCAGTCGATGACTGTTTGTTACCAAACCTTGAAGGGTGACGGCCCAGATTAGATGCAGGACCATGTGTCACCCTTCTAGATCAAAAGGTCTGAAAGCGTGTGCTATGTCAGTGTCAGTGGCCCTTACAGTCTGGTATACGCTGGCAGTTCCCTGACACCTGCTTCCCTGCCGGTAGATGCGCTTGCGCTCCTGGTTGGTATACAGGTGACGGTAATGGCTGCCCAAGCATCATCCTCGTCCTTCTGATGCCTGCTGGGGTGTTGTTGTTGTTGTTGTTGTTGTTGGTGATGGAAAATCCTGGCCAGGTATATGTTGTGGACCAGGGGATGTGGTGGCACTCCTAAATGCGAGTCCGACCATACTAGCAACCTGCGCCCTCCCCCGCCTCCGGTCTTTTTGTGTCTGTCTTGACATCGGGTCCAGGGAGGGAGTGTGGAAGAGAGCGTACGGTAGATGCTGTGGAAGTTTACTATGACAATAAATTGATTCACGCGCAATTCGCCGTGCCCGCTGCACTATGCAGTGTAGTACACGATGGACATTGACGGAATCGGCGCTCTAGCCGTCGGGTTCTTGTGAGTGAAGTTGTGATGATGTGTTGTAGCCGGGGGTTGCCTACCACAGGTTTTAGTGGATGCACATATGGCCTATGGACGTGCGGGGGTGTTGAGGGCAGTTGAGGCAGATGCTGCTAATGTAGGTTGGTGTCCCATGCATGCAAATGAAAATGCTAGTGTAGCGGCTCTACTTCGGGAACCTATTTTATAGATGTGCCTCTCGCGAGTACCTGCACGTGAACACCAGTTGAAGCCTGGTTCTCGGCCGTTCACGATTGCCCTAGTCGCTTAAACTTCTTCCAGGTCGACTCAGATGTGCTCTTGCTCAAGGCGCCATGACACACTCCGCACTCGGACTCGCGACGCCGCCCCTGGGGCCGGACGCGTCCCCTTCTCCAGCTGCCAACTTGCCCCAGCATGTTCTCCAATCTTTCTGTACGGAATACAGTATCCTTTCAAATGGCGTCTAAATCTTTCTCTTCCTATTCGGAACCGGGCCTGGAGGTCGTAGAAGCTAGAGTCTCCTCATGGCTTAAGGTCCCTCGATAATATTATTAGATATTGGAATGCACATGAGAAAGTACATACATAAGGACCAAACTGATTAAGCGAATCTCTGTGAGCTGCGTCATGCAGTGGCACAAAAGCCGGGAAGCGTGCGTCTGGTTTTTTGGCTATCACTGGTAGCTGGTTGCAGGGCAACTCAGTCACATACTCAGCACGGCCAAGGTTTGCGACATGCGCATCTACTGTACAGGCCTCAACCCCCCAGGCTAACTTGCATCTTTTTCACACTGCAGTGCAGTGAACTGCAGTGGAATTTGTCAGCTTACGGGTAGTCTGAGCGACCTAGTCTAGGGAAACGTTTCAAGCTCCCTAACAGACCAGGACGCATGGACTCAATTCCACTCTGACCCCATTTTGACCGCACTTTCTAATCACGCGTAGGCCTGATTGGTCACTTGTTAATCCATCGCAATAAGACCGATGAATCAGTGTCTCTAACCTCGACGTGTACCTGTCAAACACGTCCCAGGACGTTCACTTACTGCACAGGCCTAGTCGGCCATATGCGCAATTCACCGCAATGCCATCACGACAGACCGTCATCCTGCGCCTGAGAAATCCTTTGCCATCTACACTGCCAGCTCCACCAGCACCAACTCGGCAATCACAGTCAAATCCTGTCCTTACTACAGCAACACTTTTGCATCACACATCTTGCTGGTCGGATACTTGCGAATCCACCACATGGCGCACCAACGTCGGAAGATTTGTCGCACTCCCTTTACATATCCACACCGCCCAAAGATATTCGGTCACAAGCGCCTCCATGCGCGTCTTCTATGAAACCGCCCTCTACGTCCCATTATTTCACCCTGACCTACCTGTCCACACATTCATAAGTCACACATGAACCCACTCCACAGCACGCGTCACACCCCCATAATAATCGTACCCCTGTCTGGAAGCAAGCCTGTTATCCGTCTCGCCACCACTACGACCGGTGCAACGTCACATCTCAGGACATGAATAGCTCAAGTAGGCGGGAAGTATGTTCGTTCAAATATTTTGATACACGACATAAAAACCGGGTCGTGTGTGAGACGCGTAGACGGGCCGCCTAGCTCAGCTGATTAACAGGCTTTGACAGTCAGCTTGAGCTTGGGGAGGGGAGAGTGAGGCCGACACCGAGGAATCCATCCTCACGGTTCTTCAACGCACTCCTCACCATAATAAATCTGGCGCACTTGAATCCAGCACGACACGCCAAATTTCTTTGCTTGAGTGACCGCAAACTGACGGGGGTGATTTGACCTCTGTGGCCAGTACGGTTTGTTTGTGTGTGCGGAGTGCTGCCTGGCGGAATGAAAGTCAAACTCAGTGGTTTCTTCTTAGTGCGCCCTCCATGGCGGTCTCAAGAAAACCAGATCCGACTACTCCTCCTTTAAAAACCTGGTACACTGTGCGGCGATCAGATCCTGTGCGAGACACACAGACGGACCGTTTAGCTTTGTCAGCCAGTGCACCTGAGTTGATCTCCAGTCGTCTTGACAGTGCATTGTCGTTGTAACCTGATGGGCTAGAGAAGAGAGAGAGTGCAGTGGAAGCTACGCAAGCCCGTCCTATTGCAAACTAGTTCACTTGCAAGTCGCCAGTACTGTGCCCTCTCGGCCGTCGTTTGCGACGGCCAAACTGTCAAGTAAGAACCCAGATTGTTTGCGTAAATATCCCCTCTAGTCAACTGGCGTGGCTGCCAGGGGGGCCTACCAACAGTCCAAAATTAACTGGGACTACATGGCCAACCTTCAGGCACCTTCCACCTGAGGGGCTGTATGCAATTCTGCAGTCTGGAATAGCCGACTTATTTTAGTTAGGCGGACGGACAATCGGCAAGAAGGGTAGCTCTGCTGACCTGCAAAGTCGCCCGAAACGAGGCGGGAGAATCTGCCCCCATGCAAAACCAAATTCACAAAACAAGGACAACTGTGCAAATGAATTCGGAGGCGCTCCTATGGGAAGGTACACCAGGACTGGGTCCTGGAGGAATAATTCGAAGGACATAAAAGTGCCTCCTACTTACACGCAGTACCAACATATTTGCTGTCAAATAGCGTTTATGGAACACGTCAAGTCCACTGTAGTGGCAATGAGAACAAGTCAGGGACGAAACCCATGTATACTACTCATACCACCCACTTTTTCCTCATCATGAACACGTCCTCATTCTTTGGATGGCATTAGATGGCCATGTGTACATCCACAGCAACAAGTGCAACCGCCTAACAGTGTGCCGAAGAAGGTCATTGTTGGAGTACGAACGAAGTGCCTTCTAAAAATTTAGTTTTATTGTAAAACATGGCAACCACAGAAGTACCATATTCTGCAGCCGCATAATTTTGCCCTTTATTACTGCTGCTTTATTTTTTAATTTATGGCAAAAATTCGTTGACTAATGGACGGCTTAAGAGGTGGCAGAGGTTCGTCCAATTTAGCGGCCAGCTGATCCGCAGTTCCTGCTCAGGTGTGGAAAACTTCAGTTCAGTAATTTCCGGACTTGTTGTGAACTCGAAAATTTTGAGAGTCTGATAGTCATTAGGTCCGCCGTGGTTGACTCGCTTGGGCTGTGTCCTGAGGTTCCTAAGTCTTGAAACGAAAAAAAATAACTGCCGATTACGTTAGCGGAAATTCTCACAGCTAACAATGAGCAAATGCGGTCAGATGTGGCTATGCAGCCGCACCTGAGGTAAACAAACCCCAGTCGCCTGTAAGACGGGGCCGGTGTTAATAGGGGCTTTTACAGGTGAGGCCGGGGAACGCACAGACGACGAGGTCAAGTAATTTTATGCAAAAGAAAAGCTACAGGGAATACGCGGTTGTACTTTGAGTGGTTGAAAAACGATTGTCCCAAACCCTAAACCTAACCCCTAACCCCCAACCCTAGCCCGTAACTCTAATCCTTTACTCAAAACCTAATCCTTGACCCTAACCTCTAACCGTAACCCCTAACAATATTGTGTCCATCTGGTGCGACTGCATACCACATCCTACCACAAATGCTCACCATACGTCAAGAAGATCTGAGAAGCCATCACCTGTCCTCTCTCTCTCAAGCTACGTGGAGTTGGGGTTGCACACAAACCGGAGGCACTCATCAGGTGACAAATGATGAGGCAGAAAATGTCTGCAGTCGTCCCCCGCATCGGGTGCAGTTGTGGTCACAACAACTACGCCAGAGAAATTGGGTTGTTAATTTGGGCGCGGAGGAGGCATGAACTGTCATTAAGTCGCGCCTCATTTGACTGGACCAAACCACGCATTCAAGGTCCTTGAAGCTGACATTATCGTAAGCCGTAGCAACCGCGACGGACGCCAGTCGCTTGGGTCAGGCCTCTCCAGTCCGTGGTCCGTCAGCAGGCGCCACGATCTACCCGCCTCCCACCCCCCCCCCTCCACGTTCAAGTCTCGAGATGTGCAGGGGCAGGCGGGAGGCGCACAACCCCTCGGTACTTGCAGTAACTGTGTCTGTGGGCCAAGCGGCCGAGTAATTATCGAGCCAATAGGCAAAAACTGGGACAAAATTTTGACAAATAACGAGTTCAATAAGGGCGACCAGTCCTTCATCGCACCAAGTGCAACCATCTGCAATGCATCCAGGAGCTGCTAACTTTATTAGGCTTGTGCTAGCATTGGACCTGCAGCCTATAAATGTCTGAAACCCTCATGCGTCCACCATCCGTATCTGTTTCTGTCTCTAGTGCTGCATTCGAGTATGAATGCGAAACAGCGGGGCGAATTATACTCGACTCAACGATCGCGTCTCCCTACTCAGTTGTTTCATGAAACGCGCATCGACAGAAGGAAGGACCAATAGGTACGCAGGTTATGCTGCGACTACAATGATCACGAAGGCTAGATAAGTTGTGCCGAGGCGCCAGACCATCTTGCCTTTCCCTACCTGTTCCTCATTCTTGAACTTACTGGTTGTTTAACTGAATGGAATGAACACAACTCGACGCGACGCGCTTGGCATGAGTGGGATTGCCATGTCGTTTGACTTTTGATTATTAATTCTTCCATAACTCTGGTCTTATCCTGATTTTTATAGTCTGGGATTGACGGTTCTGTCTTTAGCGTTCGCAACAGTGGTGACCCTTTGACGTTCACGCTTATACCTTTAATTAGTCGACTTCCAATTTGCATACCGCCCGTTTGCCTTCTTTCTTTCTACAATCATGTCCTCTACGAATTCCAATGATCCCACTTCTTCTCTCAGTGGACTTGTTTCTTCCCTCCCAGACTTTTGGCAACATGCGCCAGAGCTTTATTTTTTCCGTATTGAGGCGACTTTTCACTCCGCCAAGATAACACGTGAAACCGACAAGTTTTATAAGCTGGTCGAGGCCCTCCCTCCCACCATTCTTTCTCAAGTGCAGACGCTTCTGATAGATCCCCCGACCGATGCTCCTTACACCAAGTTAAAGGCTGAACTTCTTCGCCTGACATCAGTCTCCGATCGGCAGCGTTATCACGCACTAGTAAAAGAGGAGGCCTTAGGTGATGGCAAGCCGTCGGAACTCTTGCGTCGCATGCGTTCTCTGGTTGGGAACATGAAAATCGACGACAAGTTCTTTAAAGAGATGTTCTTAGAACGTCTGCCGACGTCTGTACAAACAATCTTGGCCTCTGGCTCCGACGACCTAGAAATATCAAAGTTAGCGGAGATGGCTGACCGTATGATGGAGGTTGAGCGTTTGTCATCCCCGACGATTGCTCAGGTGTCCCAGCCTCTCAACGTGTCCACCTCTGACCTTGCTGAACTAAAGACGCAGATTGCCCAGTTGTCAGCGACTGTTGCCGCTTTGCAGCTGCGCCGATTCCCCGGTCCCTCTCGACGTTCCTTCGGTCGTGACCGTCGTCGTTCCCGCTCTCGCCCCAGGACCGCCAACCTATGTTGGTATCATGTCAACTATGGCGATAAGGCGCGGCGCTGTGTCCCACTCTGCTCCTTCAAGTCCACGCAGGGAAACTCCTCGGCCGGAGAGTAAATGCGGCCGAGCTCTCTGGCAACCCTACGGGTCGCACATTTTACGTGAGTGATAACACGAGTGGCAGACATTTTTTAGTCGACACTGGCGCTCAGATTAGTGTTATCCCTCCCACGCCAGCCGACCGACGTTGCCCAAACCATGGTCTTTACCTTCAGGCCGTAAACTCCTCCCCCATTACAACCTTTGGATTTCGATCCCTCTCCCTGGATATTGGTCTCCGGCGATTATTCCCCTGGATATTTGTGGTTGCTGATGTTCCCACTGCTATCCTTGGTGCTGATTTTTTGGCCGCCTTTGACCTTCTGGTGGATTGCAGACAACTTCGCCTCCTTGATCGCGCAACTACCCTCACTGTCAAAGGATTTCCTCCATCCTCAGTTTCTAACCAGCTCTCCGTCCTTGACCCAAACCCTGACTGTCCATTTCGTAGACTTTTAGCAAAATATCCTACCCTCACTAAGCCCCATTTTTCTGACACCTCATTTCCCCATGATATTGTTCATCAAATAAAAACGACTGGTCCTCCCGTTTTTTCTCGTCCCCGCCGTCTTGCTCCCGCGCGTCTTGCGGCTGCTAAAGCAGAATTTGACCACATGCTGCAACTAGGGATTATTCGACAGTCTGACAGTCCCTGGGCATCTCCTTTGCACATGGTTCCTAAACCAAATACGGATGATTGGCGTCCTTGTGGCGATTATAGAGCCCTAAACAATATCCCTATGCCCGATCGGTACCCCGTTCCTCATCTTCAGGACTTTGCTGGAGCCCTTTTCGGCAAAACCATCTTCTCGAAGATCGATTTGGTGCGGGCTTTTCATCAAATTCCGATTGCGGCTGAGGACATTCCCAAAACGGCAGTGACGACTCCTTTTGGCTTGTTCGAGTTCCTTCGTATGCCATTTGGTCTCCGAAATGCCTCACAAACTTTCCAACGTTTCATTGACCGTGTTTTACGCGGCCTTCCATTTGTTTATGCGTATATTGATGATGTTCTCGTCGCCAGTCGAGATGTGGAGGAACATCTCCATCACCATACCCTGCTTTTCGACCGATTTCAGCAGTTTGGTGCCACCCTGCATCCTTCCAAATGTGTCCTAGGAGCCACTTCTCTTGAGTTCTTAGGTCACCTGATAGACTCAAACGGCATTCGGCCTCTTCCCTCAAAAGTTGCCGCCATTCGGGACTTTCCACCCCCTACCTCGAAGCGTCAGTTGCAACGGTTTCTTGGTATGGTGAATTTTTATCGCCGGTTTCTCCCGAACTGTGCCGATACCATCCTACCTCTGACCAATCTCCTCTCAGGTCCCAAACGCACCTTTGAACTTACATCAGCCGCACTCACGTCATTTGAGCAGGTAAAAGACCTTCTGGCTGACGCCACCCTCCTGACTCACTTTCACGCTGATGCACCCATATCTTTGATGGTCGATGCCTCCAATGTTGCTGTTGGCGCGGTTCTTCAACAAAGTCTGCCGGATTCTACCGTGCCTTTGGCTTTCTTCTCCAAGAAACTATCCAAAGCAGAAACCCGCTACAGCACATTCGGACGTGAACTTCTCGCCGCTTATCTTGCCGTAAGGCACTTCCGGCATTTACTTGAAGGTCGAGAGTTCACTATTTTCACTGATCATAAGCCACTCACGTTTGCGATGCATTCCCACTCTGACAAGCTAAGCCCCCGGGAGATCCGTCACCTGGACTACATTTCGCAGTTCACTTCAGACATCCGCCATATTGACGGGTCAAGGAATGAGGTGGCTGACGCACTGTCCAGGCCCTCTATTGCTCATCTTCAGCTTTCACCCGGGATAGACCTCGCTGAGATGGCCGCTGAACAACGCCGTGTCGGTCCACCCTGTGATGAGGATGTTTCCGGACTCCAACTCCAGGAACTACCACTGACGACTGGCAACGGCACCATTTTATGCGACGTATCCACCCCTTCCCATCGTCCATTTGTGCCGCCATCTCTCTGCCGCAAAGTTTTCTCCTCCCTGCACAATCTGTCTCACCCCGGGAGTCGAGCAACCGACAAGCTGGTTTCCGACCGCTTCGTCTGGCCTGGTATGCACAAGGACCTGAAGGCATGGACACGGGCTTGCATTGCCTGTCAACGGAGCAAGATCCAGCGGCACAACAAGGCCCCCATTGGTACCTTCCCCGGCCCTGGTGCAAGGTTCAGCCACGTTCACCTGGACATTGTAGGCCCCCTGCCTCTGTCCAATGGTTGTTCCTATCTCCTCACCTGTGTGGATCGGTTCACTCGGTGGCCTGAAGCAATTCCCCTGCCTGACATTGCTGCTCCAACGGTGGTCAAGGCTTTTCTCAGTCGTTGGGTTGCTATCTTTGGTGCACCCTCCACAATCACGACTGACCGTGGTGCCCAATTTGAGTCTAATCTCTTCCAGTCTTTACTCTCCTTTTTAGGCTGTACCCGCATCCGGACGACAGCCTATCACCCGGCTGCTAACGGGATGGTCGAGCGGTTTCACCGCAAGCTGAAGGCCTCCCTACGCGCCGCGGCCGATCCGGAGAACTGGACGGATCACCTTCCCCTGGTCCTCTTGGGCATCCGCTCCGCTCTCAAGCCGGACCTTGACTGTTCCGCAGCTGAACTGGTGTTCGGCTCCACCGTCCGACTCCCCGGTGAGATGATCTCGCCAACCCCTCAAGGTGCAGCTGAGGATCCTACCAACCTCCTGCATCGTCTCCGGCAGTTTATGCGGACACTTTCTCCAGTTCCTCCCAGGTCCTCCGCCTCTCCGTCTTATCTCGAGAAGGACTTGGCAACGTGCTCTCACGTCTACCTTCGATGTGATCGAGTCCGCCGGCCTCTGGAACCGCCCTATGACGGCCCATTTCGGGTGCTCTCTCGCGGGCCGAAGACTTTCCGCATTCAGCGCGACAATCGTGAAGAGGTCGTGAGTGTGGACCGCCTCAAGGCTGCCGTCCCTGACACTCCTCCGGATGAATCCTGTGGTCCTGTACCTTCTGCTTTCCCCCATGCAGCCTCTATTCCACCGTCCCGTATTTTCCCTCTGCCCTCCTGTCCGCCATCTCCGACTGCCACCACCAACTCCAACACTTCCGCCACCGGATTTATTCACTCTTCTACGGACCCTGTATATATCACTCGTAGTGGTCGTCATGTACACTTTCCTGATCGGTTGGTCACGCATTTCTTTTAGACCTGTACACATCCTTCGGCGTCGTTTTCGCCGGCCTCCGGTCTCGGAGGGGGGTACTGTGCCGAGGCGCCAGACAATCTTGCCTTTCCCTACCTGTTCCTCATTCTTGAACTTACTGGTTGTTTAACTGAATGGAATGAACACAACTCGACGCGACGCGCTTGGCATGAGTGGGATTGTCAGGTCGTTTGGCTTTTGATTATTAATTCTTCCATAACTCTGGTCTTATCCTGATTTTTATAGTCTGGGATTGACGGTTCTGTCTTTAGCGTTCGCAACAAAGTCATGGGAACCCATAATTTGAGGATTTTTCGGCTACCGTAGTTAACAATCTCAATAAACATTCATCACTGAGAGCTCCTGCGTACCAGAGGAAAAGTGGGGATGGAGAGAGAGAGAGAGGTAGTGTTCCTAGGAGTCAGAGACAGTGGTTTTTGAGTATCTGAAGTGGAAGTAAGGTTGTGACGCGTAAAATATTCATTCTACGATGTACGATAGAAAAGCTGAAGGTCAGACAGGGAATAAGGACTCCACCGTGCTACAGATGGGCGTGTGCTAAATTCCGGGGGTACCCATTTTAGTGTTTTAACTTGAACCTTATCCCTAATAGTTCGACCGTCGTTGGGGACGATGTCCACCGCGTGCTCCACAACAGGGTGAGGCAGGGACGGTGACTTGTGCAGGAATTAGTTTATCGTGAATGCAGGCTTGCACAGCATACACCGCGCTCTCTCCTCATCCCTCACCTGGATCCGGTGTCAAGACAGAGTCAAGAAGACCGGAGGCGGGAAGGGCTGAGGTAGACGGCACGGTCGAGCACGCACCTGGGCTCTCCACTCCACACCCCTTGGTCCACGACAAACACTTGACCAGGATATTTCATCAACGGCAACATCACCCCAACAGGAGTCAGAAGAACGAGGATGAATGAGCAGCCATGCCCGCCACCTGTATACCCAGCGGGAGCGCAAGCGCATCTACCGGCAGGGAACCAGGTGTCAGGGAATTGCCAGCGCATACCAGGCAGCGGGGTCCATGGTTTGCTGATACTGGCATTGCACGCGCTTTTAGACCTTTTGACAACTTTGTCCTTATTAACCCTAACACTAACCTCCTGGAATTCAGCAGAAAGGCATCTGTAGCAGGTGGAGGGGTCGTGATTCTCCTGTCCTATCAGACTTAACGCCGGGTAGAGCATCTCGAGGTAACTCTAAAAAAGGCTGTCGAAAACCCTGAAAAAGTGCTTTTCGCTAATAAACTCCGACAGTCTCTAGTTTTACTCAACCTGAGCAATTATTTGGGTTTGTGTCGGTCTACTTGGCGTGGCGATTGGTGATCGACCTCCTTTTGCCAGCTGACAGCTTTCATCGCGTATGACTCAACCTTCGGCTTGCCGACATCATGATACCGAGTTATACTTTTGCCCTCAATTATTGGTCGCCGCCGAACTAAACTCAGGCGCAATCAGGCACCTGGCGCTGTAACTGACAAAAACAAATGTCAGTGCTCCAGTCGGATCTTAATTCGTAGCCGTAACTGCAGTAAACAAGCCCCAACCACTTGTCATACAGGACCCAACCCCTAAACCCAAACCCTAGCCCTGACCCCCTAACCCTAACCCCTCGCTCCTATCCCCTAACAGGTACGGCTACGAAATAAGATCTTGCCCTCGAATCGGCAGAACACTTGCTACCACTGCCTTCTGAACACACTTCCATGCTCTAGTGCACCTCGTTCCACCCACTCTGCTGCCTCTCTAATTTTCAAAAATCGCATCTTCCACGTAACAGGCAATAACTCTGCCTTTAAGGGGATGTTAGTGGGTCGGCTAGAGGAGCCAGTGAAATCCAACTACAGTGAAGCTGGAAAGAGATTTCATTGGACGATATTTACTCAAAAAGTCATTTGTGTGCTTACCGTTTGCCCTCAGTGGTGACTGAGTCCACTTCGGGATGTACCTCGAAGAAGTTTGTCGTTTCAAAGCTAGGAGCAACCTGTTTCTCAAAAATAAAAGTGACGTGGGGTTTAACTTTTTCAAAGGAAGGAAATGACAATTGGTCATTCTGCCTAAATAATGAGACAGTGGAGCTTTGTAATATTGATGCTCAGGGAGTGGGGCGGTTCTTTGTATACTCACGACCTGCCATCATATGTCTTAGCTACGTGTATGGTAACTAAACGTCCTGGTTTTTCCGTGTCGGATGGCTGGACTGTTCAGTAATACCTAGCCTTGTCTTGGCCGGCATTTGAAAGTCGGTGCAGACTTTAAATCAACGAAATCCTACAGACTACGTACATGAGTCCAAAAATTCAATGATAGAGAGACTGCATATGACTCGTGAAATAACTTGTCCGAGGTGGCAGGATCTAGCGGTTCATTGATGAATATTAACCCAGATAACAACGGAATCTTCCTTCGGGACAATCTGACGAAACTTTATCATCCAGAATGGGTTTGTAGACAAAGTGTTCAGAAGTGATGATTTCTGCCAAATTCAGGGCGAGGTAATGGACTACTGGCAACTTTTCGTTCATACGCGTGAATGGCCGATGCTCAAATCCCGGCCACGTCATGCGTATGCGCTAATAGGAGCGAGACATGCGTCTAGGGCCTCCATCCGATGTGGAACAACCCGAAAAAACCACCGGGACAAACAGACATGTGGTGCAGAACCACAAAATAACTCTTATGATTCCATGGACATCCTTAGTCGCAAATGCGTGTGAAGCCACGATGACACCTCTTTGCTAACTAAACGGGAGTTTTGGCGTTGCATGTCGGGACGAAGGTTAAAGAAGCGATCCATTTCAAAAGTCTGGCGCTGAAACAGGTGAGTAACTTCATCTCGACACCAGACTCGTGCAGGCAAACATGTCGGTGGCTCTCGCGCTCAATATTACCGCGTTTTTAGATTGATTGGAGAACGCTTTTATTTATTTGAGAACCATAGGCAAAATATCGGTATTGAAAGAAAAGCAATTCTCAGGTCACGGTGACATGCGGTCCGGATGCAGCCACACAGGCGGCATTGGCGGACCACGCATCAAACAGAGTGCGCTTTATAAGGAGAGCTGAACGCATGAATTGCCAGTCTCTGTAGATGGGTAGACGAAACAACTACTCGAAACGTCAGACCTCTAACAACCCCCCCCCCCCCCCGGTGAACGCCTCCACCTCTTTTGCAGTTCTCAGGGTAACGATTTCACAAGTATTGAAAACCCGCCCCCAGATCAAAGAACAGGGGACAGGGTGGTAGGGCGTATATAGCTAATCACTTAAGGCGAGGATTGACACAATCGCTGATTGGGTAAAACCACTGTGTAGTCTGTACGCCTTCTCACGAACACGAATCATGATTAGGCATTTGCTCGAAAGCAAGTGTGTAGTTATGGTGGTTTGGTCTTCTTTCCTGGTGCGGGTTCGCTGCCTGTTTGCTTCTCCGGACCAAAAAAGGCGTATTTTCAATAAAAAAAACACCCGTAACAGGAGGTAGGAAATCGAAACCTCACACAGGCAGATGGGAACGAGCCGCTGCCTCCCCCCCCCTGCCGATTGATCTATGCAGGATGCAGCTGTGAGCTGTAGCAGTTAGGGATGCAGGTCTGTTAGTACCGCGTAGGCGCCACGTGTTGGCCGAAGAGCTTCCCCCAAAAATATAACTCTAGGAAACGCCGAATAAGGGATGAACGTCGTCATTTACGAGACATTTTGTACAGTTAAATAACCCTGGTAGGTCTTCCGGAAATTTATGCAGCCTCTGGATCCTAACAACTGGAACATTTTTAGGGGAAGAGTAACACCGCATACGGCGATCACTGTGCGGCCTGCACTGGTTTGTTCAAAACGCAATTTCACTGAGGCTATCGAGCAAATGGCAACGGGCAAACAGTAAAAATTATGATACAAGTGATGTCGCTCCATTCATAAAGCTTTTGGCAGATTTTCAGGTTACCGGGCAGTGCTTGTTTGACAAAACATGTCTTTGGCTAGGTGAGTTTGGTAATTTCCGACAGCCTGCTAGCAGGTTTCGCTTGATTGGACGAGACCGTGTTGGCTACGACAATGCAAATAAATATTAAGCGACACAGCCCACCTCAGCCGTCTTCTTCAAATACTGTTGCGATTGATCTTCCTTGGCTGCTAGTTTCTTTGTTGTTTGTGAAGACTCCACTGTTGTTGGGTGTTCCGGAGCTAATCGCTCAACAGCATCCGGGTCGTCTGACGTTTCCTGTGTCTGCAGAATTCTGTGCAGAGCTTCGGACATTGTGAGAGAATCAATCAAAACATCAAACGGCTGCATCGGACTTTGGAAAGTGTCAGGATCATTCAAATCCCATCTGATTGGCTGACCAAAAGTGCCAATGTAAGAACCATCCCATTTCCAAAGCCTGACATTGCGATCCGACGAGGTCGTCACGAGGGTTTCGGAGGAGTTCACCACTTCCAGAGCGGAGATAGCCTTAGTGTGTCCACGCCAACTGTATAGAACTGTGAAATATGAGGCATAAACATGTCACTTGCGGTCCCAAAATATCAACCGTTCCGAAGTCTGAATTTATAAGTTTATGAAGTATGACCAATGATTAGCAAGGATTTTTCCATCTAAACCATCGAGGTAGGATTTCAGGTCCTCATAGCCGATGGTATGCTTTTTTACCATGCGGGGTTTTTGTTGTTTCTGATCAATCTCCAAGTATCTGATGTGGTCAGATGTGGTTATGCAGCCACACCTGAAGTTAACAAACCCCAGCCACCTGTAATACGGAACCGGTGGTAATAGAGGTTCTTGCAGGCAGGGCCACGAGGTCAAGCAATTGTATGCAAAAGAAAAGCTATTGGGGATGCGCGGTTGTACTTTGAACGATTGAGAAGTAGTTGCCCTAATCCCTAAACCAAACAGCTAAACCGAACCCTAACTCCAACCCCAACCCTTAACCGCAGTCCTTAACCCTAACCCAACAGTATTGTGTCCATCAGGTGGGGCTACAGTAGGTGGGCTAACTCATAAAATGTCAACCGAACTGCGTTCTCAATTCAAAAAGATTAGTTAAATATGGTTGTAAAACTAATCACTATCCAGCATAATTCTATAATGATCCAGTTACTGCCTAAGTGCATAAAAATATTCAATCTTTTGTTCATTCGGTAGAAAATTACGTCTTATTTCAATTTTATACTTGAAAGAGGAACATAATTCGGTTTAAAAAAGTTTCTAATTGTGCGATTTTTTAATACCGTGAAATGGCCATTCATAAAACGTCATGCGTCTGCATTTACCAATGTGGCTTGTAAAATTAACAATATTTCTCGAATCCACTGCTTAATTTTATGAACTTCATGTGGTCTCCTCTTAATACCGTAGAGTATGTGTGGTTTTCTGTGTGCGGAAAACATACCACTTGTAGTTTGGAAACCCTGAATGCAAGTATAACAGCAGTTCGGGTTCAAAATTATTCGGGAATTAGAAAAGTTTTTTTAAAACCGAATTATATTCTTCTTTAGAATATAAAATTGGACGAAGATGTGATTTTCTACCGAATAAGTAGAAGAATGAATATTTGTATGCACGTTTTCCATGAAGAATAATTAACTTTCCAAGGGCACCTAAAAGCAATGAGAAAATTGCATGCTACTTAAGTAGTCATTTTTCGCAGAGTATAGTTCTTGCATGCAGTCAGAATAAAATTCATTCGAAAGCCGGCACCCCGCAGTAACTGGATCATGATAGAATTAAGCTGTATGATGATTAATTTTACAAACATACTTAATTAATCTTTTCGAAACGAGAACGGATTTCGAAATTTCGGTTGACATTTCATGAGTTAGCTCACCTTCTGTACATAACCACACCTTACACCGAAAGCAACTCAAATGTCAACTTGAACACAAGAAGGTGGTCCAAGTGGGAGACCCACTGCTTCTCGTGGTCACTCACTGTTCGCATTAAAGTTACACCTACCATCTTCCTGCCACTTCGATCGTCGGACTAGTCCTCGGCATGGTCGGGAGCGAGTTGATCGAGGCGTGAGGAGTGGGTGGAGCATGGCTGAACGCAGGAGCGCACTAGGCGCTACTAAAGACTGCGACTCAGCCAGAATATCGCTAACTTCCACAAAGACAAGTTTAACCAGCCTCAGCGACTCGACACCAGACTGACTGACTTATTTACGATTCAAACTCTTCCTTTTGCCATTGTTGATCTTTTCATATAACTGCTGATGAGCTCGAGAGTCGATCCGAAAGCCCAGGTGGCTAAAACATTGTTCCCGACGACAGACTCTTCCTGGGCAGTCAGCCCCTTTCAAATGTTGTGGAACAGAAAGACCTCGGCGTCCTGATGACCTCGCTGAAACCATCATCACAGTGTCAAAGGGCAGCCAAAGTGCGATAAGGGTGTTATTTGCGCTGAGGAGCGGATTTGTGCAGATCGATAACCTATGGGGCATTTGCCCTGCCTCACTTAAAGCATGCGGTCCAGACCTGGCGACCGTGGTTGAAGAAAGACTATGAACGACTGGGAAGAGTACAGGCGATGGCTACGAAGATGGTCAAGAATTTTCATCATCTGCCTTACGAAACCAGGCTGACCGAACTAAATCTGTTTTCTCGCAATTACAGGCAACGGGGCGGCGATCTCATTCAAACCTACAGGATCGTCAGAGGTCGTGAGTGCGCCCTAGACTTTGATAAATTCTTCGAATCGGCCGGGACTGGCCGTCTGCGTGGTCATCCCTTCAAACTTCAGTGGAAGCCGGCTCATTCGGACGTCCGACGGAACGCCTTCTATCACAGGGTCATTGGGGCATGGAACGGACTCCCTGATGTGGTGGTTCTTCCCGAAGCTGTCGAATACTTTAAGTGCAGACTAGATGCTCATTTGCTGAGAAACTATTGTATATACAATCACGATTGTTTTAGCGGCGGCAGTTTGCGCCTGGCTCACACTTACCGCCAACTTTTAAATTTCCGCATTTGCTGATGTAATTGATGATTCTATTTCTGTTTATCGATATGAATGGGGATCTCAAGGGCGAAAGCCTCATTCCCTTAATAAACTGACTTAAACTGACTAAACTGACTTCAATGGTTTATCTGGTTTCCAAACCAAAATTTTCAGCATTCATGACTGTGTATAAAGTTTAACAGAAGGACAGGAAACTTATTTCCAAGAGTTCCGACAATGATCCTGGACACATTCTTAGAAGCATGAGGGAATTATCCAAACAAACACACGAAACGAAAACTGGCCTTCAAGAACGTACAATGATCGACGGTGAGACTTAATATTTCCCTTTTTAAGACTAATCGTATATCATAATCACCTATTCGGCTTTGAATAGAGAAAAGCGGTCGGGTGAGTCATGAGAAAGCCTGAACGAAAAACAATGGAAGCATTTTATTTGTCTTCGTCTAATCTTAAATGCCTTCATGGGCACAGTGTCCTACAAGACCACTTGACTCCTGGCGGGAGTCAGGTCTTGACGTAGGCAATTGTTTTGAGGTGGTCAGCGCTGATTCACACGGATAACCACATCTCCACCCCACTGACAGATGGGGTGCGGCTGTCCGCTCTCGTGGCCGCCAGCTCTGCCACCCACCCGTCCCACCTGCATTCCGCCTAACACCGCCTGTCAATCGATCGCTTGAGCAGTGAGCGACTTGGCCCCAGCATGGCGAGAGCTGAATGTCAGTGGGCGATGTGCCCTTCGCTGATTGGTTGCAGGCGGACAAAGCCTAGGCGCGTGCATTTGCCTTGCGCCGGGGCTAACAACCGTAAGGGCTGGTATTCGACTTATGAGAAGAATGGCCACCGCTGCCTGTTGAACAGCTTGTGCGCTCTTGTGTTCCATCTAAAGTTGTCCAATTAACTCTGTCCTCCTTGACTTCTGATTCGAGAAACTTTTGCGTTTTCGGCCATCGTAACTCAACATGTCCACCTTTATCACGAGTCTCAGGTCGGAAGTTTGGGGTCGGTCGCGGGTGCATGAGACTAAAAAATAGAATGAGGCCAATAACGCAGTGTCTTTTAGCCCATAAATGCAGTAAGTTTCTTACTACAGTGAAATCGTGATATCCGCGCGGCGTGCCAGGAGTTGTGGCCTCGTAGGTCAGCAGCTGACGGAATAACTCGGTCCACCAGCGGTAGGGAGGGGGCCAGATGGCAATGGCATCTCCCTAATGCGGCTTCTATGGGACCATCCAATCATACGAGACCCGATACCGTGCTGAGAGCGAGTTGGTACGCACAAGCGCAACCTACTATCCTCGATAAGGGGACGAGTGCACCATCCTCAGCTTCTACACATCAGGGAAATATGTATTTTTGTCATGTATTTCGAAGGCAATCTAGCGATCATACGCTTGCTTTCGACAACTTTTCATCACGCCAGTACTCTTCTATGGTAACGGCGTTAATTAAAACAGGTGAGCATTTAAATAATAGGAGTCATTTTAGTCCTCTCACATAAAATGAGGTGGGAGTCAGTCCTAATATTATCAGGTAGTGATGGTTTGTGCGGATGAGAAAAGGGCAGAAAGATCAGTTTCAGGACGTGGAGGAGGGGAAGACGTGTTTGGGGCGTTAAATAACGTCCGGCCATGGTAGATGGAAGACCTACACGGAGTTCCTCTGGACAGACAAGACCTCGAAGAGGGACCCAGACGGTCATTTATCATTTTAATTGTCCCTCCTCATATTAAGCAACACTTTTATGCGTGCGAAAGTCAAAATTTCCCTCTAGGAGTGCCACACACGACCTGGTGCACACTATATGTACCGGGCTCAAATCTCACATCATTGAGGGTGCCATAAAGGCTTCATTAAGGAGGAGGCGTTGCAGCCTCACTCTTAGTCCTGAGAAGAACTGAGTCATCCCATTTTTTTACAAATCTGAAAGCCACTTCTCAGCCTGTCGTAATGGATTTAAACGCGTCAGACTTGGTGTAGTTAGGGATGCGCTAATGATGGTGTCGGTTTCACTCTCACTCTATGCACCAGCCAACTGTCCAAGCATGCCAATCAGCTGGTGATGGGATTGTAAGCAGTGGCTGATGCCCCATGAAGGTCTACGCTTAAGGGCGTGCCCTTACAGGCCTGTGCGACAGTAGTTATGGGCTCACACAGACCGGGCGCACGGTGAGCCAGCCTGATCCCGTTTTGGTTTAGCGCACTTGCAGCACAAGCCTTCGTGGGGGCCAGATTAGTGCTCCACCGGCTGAAGCGCAAACGTCAACTCTGCCGGCTGATAACGTGGGTATCTAAAGTCACACGAGGTCAGCGATAAGTGATTTGATCAAACTGTCGGGTGAAATACAAGCCTCCCGTGTTGTTTTGAAGCGACATTCAAGGGGTCCAGCAGGCCGTGGCACGGAAAAGAGCCGAAAATCCGCCTGAAATAGCCACTGCGACGTCCATTGGCCTTGCTGGCGTCGCCATGCGGGTGCCCTAAATCAGGGATTCATTAACTAACGCACTTGCCGATGAAATCTAATAGAGCGCACAACCCAAAAACCAAAACGTAAACGGACGAGTATCACGTTGATTAGTTAAAACAAACAAACGGCAAAGTATACCATGCTAGAGAAGCACAGGAATATGATAATCAGAGTGATAATGCGATAGAAAATTGCATTTAAATAATGACATTTCCAACTGACTATCGTAAATATCGACCGTCTGCCGTACAGTTCACCAATTATGTAGGTTAAATGATTGGCACATCCTCATCGTCATATCGAACCGGATGGCGCTTCTGGACGGGCCACTGGAAACCAAAAGCCGTGAAAAATCTAAAGTTAGGGCAGACTGCGTGCAACTTTCGAAGCGAGTGACTATATACTAACTGTGCTAACAATACTAACTAACTAACTAACGAACTAACTAACCAACTAATTAACTACACTAACTAACCAAATAACCGACTAACTAACCGACTAACTAACTAACTACCTTACCGACTAACTAGCTAACTATACAAACTAGCCGACTAGCTAGCTAACTATACTAAATAAGTAAGTAAACTGTGGGTGAACTGTGTGAAACTTTCAAAGGGAGTAACCATAAAATAACTTCTTATTTGACCAACGTCCTCACTTGACCGACTTTTCAAATCACATCTTCCGAGTCTCTCCGTGATTGGAAGCATCGCTCATACATGATTTCACAAAATTTAAACTCAAGAATAGTCTCAGAAGCCGTCGCCGCACGCATGAA
>CACRXP010000071.1:412539-424158 GCA_902702965.1 Spirometra erinaceieuropaei
CACCTCCTCCCCACGTGGAATCGCGTTGATCAGACCAGCTCAGCAAACGCCCTTTCCGAGTGACCTTGATTTCGGACATGCCAAAGGGCTTCTGGCGGTTCCGCTTCTCTAGTGCTAACGAGCGGACGAGCCCACAAACCCTTATCGATGCACCCTTCGAGTTAGGTTTGCATTCAGCAGCAGCTCCCGCCGTGGGATGGTCAACCTTCGCCCATCACTTCAGGCGGTGATTGTGCCCTTGACGCAAATGGTCGTGTTCTCACGAACTAACGAGTTATATCTCACGAGCCCCTAGCCTTAAAGGCAGCAAGTAAACCTGAGCAGTGAATAATATAGACATTCTAAACGTTAAGTAACCTGACAACAGAGCGCGACAGCAAAGCAGGCCAGCAAGGCGGGTTGTACAGGTGTGTCGTTTTTCGTCACATTCAAACAAGCAATCCGGGCAAAGAAAACAGGACTAAATTGTCAAAGGTAAATTCGTCCGCTACCTCACCACAACCTAGTCATCTGTACCTGTAAAGCAAAAATGGAGAGCTCATTTACGGATTTATAGCCCTCAGTGCTAATGTAAAGGCTTACAGAACCAGATTTTTGGTTAACCAGGCAACGGTAGGGTCACGGACGCCAATTAGGTGCAGGTAGACTGTGGGTCGCCCGCCTTTGGTCGCAGATAAAACTTCTGTATGACACCTAACACGTCCGGGTGGAAGAGCACGATAATGAGTCTATATAGACATTTCTGTAGCGCCTGGTTCTCGGGGCGTTTGTCTACAAGGTCAGTAGCACAGGCCTGTGAAACGTGCAGGCCAAGGTACACGGGAGAAAACGTAATCTGGAAACGCCTACTTAAGCCAATGTAGTAGGAGTCTTACGCACTTTTGAGCCTACCCGGGGGGGGGGGAGACAAACCAGCCCCCACCGCGATATCTGGTCAAGTACTAATGACTGGCAGTTGTACCCAAGATCAGAGAAACAAAAAACGGAGATTAACGGATCATTAATTAAGGGATTATAGAAATGTACGCCGGGGAATAGGTCCAGTTTTTCCGTATTCGAACCCTTTTTCAAGATGGAACGCCATGAACTATCCGGCTGGATACCTGATCTGCATGCATCCAGCATTTTACTCGAAAGTATCGTTTTTTGTCAGCGACCGTCTTCTGTGTTTTCCTGCATTCCATCAGCTTACGGCCCGGCATGCTGCCCCATCCGCAAGTCCCTCCCCCATCACAATGCCCGTATGACACGATCAACAGTATACCGACAGTTAATTGGGCTCCTTCACCCAACCGTTGCCGTTGGCTAGTGAGCCACCAAAATTTCCAGATTTACTGGTCTCAAGTGTCTCTTATGAGGGTTATTACAGAACGCGCATAGACCTACAAACAGTAAGGTCTCCAAGATCTCACTAAGAAGAACGCTTAGGAATGAAATCATTCCTAAAGGATTTTTTAGAACAAAGATTGAAAATTCATCCCGTCCGCAAATACAAGAGAACTGATATCGTGTCCTAGATATGTCAAAAAATCTGCAATTTAGCTGAATGTGAAGCCGATGGAGAATTCCGAAAACCGTCAGGTTTACTGAAAATTTACTCCTAAAACTGGGAACTGGACATGAGCAGTAACCGAAATAAAAGTTTAGGCATAAACCTTTACTTATGCTTTAATCTAGGGAAAAAAGAGCCATTTTTTACCACACTCCTCAAAGGGAAAGAGGCATATAGCGGTTGCCGCATATACACTGCCCAGAAGTGAATTTTGTCAGAGGGTCCACTGGATACCAGAGAGGCGGCAGTTTTTGTTCGTTCGCGGCTTCCCAGAAAGAGAAGACTATTCACACACCATTCGCCACCCACTAAAGAGAAAAGCGTTCATAATTCCATCAAAAATAACTGAATATTTGTAAACTAACACCTTATTTATGCAATTCGGTCCTGAGGTCACTGAATGCAACAAGGTTGCAACTGTTTCAATGAGGGCAAAAATAGTTATCTGATTTTTTCGGAAGTCGGGGAACAATGCCCTATGCAGGTCGCCTTATCAACCAAAATTTCTTGTGAAGTACATATATACATATATATGTACCGTACTGTACCAATCTACTTGCATTCTCTGTCGTCCCTTCTCGCTGCTGCTATATATATGCTGCAAAACTGGCATCCCAAAAAATTTAATTAAAAATAAGTGAGATTCTTTGATAAGAGAATAACATTTGATGCGTAAATTTTCGAGTCTGGTTCCCCAGGTCGTCGTCAGACTTTTAGGCTATGTACAAAAGCAGTTAACTATTTAACCGTGTCGAACAAGTGATTTTATGGTTGACCGAAGCCGGCGCCAATGCGCGTCAATGGTTTTTTGTCATATATATATATATACTGGAGGACCGACAGGCGTACCTACCATGTAACGATGAACCGATGAGGAGGCTGGTGACGCAACTGGACAAGACACTCGCCGACGTGCAAACGAGCAAGGCAATAAGCAAATGGGTACGACTGGCCATTAAGCCAGTAGACGCGGCCGCACCAAGGTTCTACGGACTACCAAAGATACACAAAGCCGGGGTTGCCCTCCGGCCAATCGTATCATTGCGCGGCGCACCTACATTCAATTTGGCCAAATGGCTGTTCCGAAACCTGAGGTCTCTCACCTCGGACGCGGGCACGACAGTCTGTTCAGCGACTCAGTTCCTGGAGCGGATCAAAGGGATGAGACTTGCCGAAGACGAGGTCCTGTTGTCATTCGACGTCACCTCTCTTTTCACCTCGATCCCGCAAGACCTGGCAATCGAAACGGTCAGCGAGCTGCTCGAGAGTCAGTACGACGAGAAGGACGTGACGGTAAAAAGGAGACATCTCGTCCAATTGCTGAGATTCTGCCTGAAGACGTACTTTACCTTTGAAGGCACGACCTACGTGCAGGTCAAGGGGACGCCAATGGGATCGCCGCTCTCGGGCTTCATCACAGAGGCAGTTCTCCAAAAAATAGAGACCCTCGTTTTCTCAACCTATAAGCCGAAATTTTGGGCTCGATATGTCGATGATACCTTCCTTATCATTAAGCGGTAAATGGTCAAGGCATTCCATGATGTCCTGAACTCTGTTTTCCCTGGCATCCAGTTCACAATGGAGGCGGAAGCCAACAAACAACCCCCGTTCCTGGACGTTCTCGTCCATCGAAAACCCAATGGGCACCTTAAAACGACGGTATATAGGAAGGCCACTAATAAGCGCCAACTCCTGAGCTTCCACAGTAAGCACCCGTTAGGCCACAAACGCAGTTGTTTGCGAACACTTTACAGAAGGGCAGAAACACACTGCAGCGAGCCGGACGACAGAAGGTCAGAACTACGCTATCTCCAGCGCCTCTTCATGGCCAACGGGTATCCTCGCAACTTCATCGAACGTAGCAGACAGGCCGGACCGAGCCGACGTTTGGTGACAGAACGACCAACAATATAGCGGACGCTTCCATACATCGACGGCGTTTCTGAGGCCGTCTCGCGTCTCTTAAGACCGCTGGGGATCGGCATCGCCCACGGACCGGGGTCAACAATTCGACATCTGGTCATGAGACCTAAGGCCCCTCTGCCACTAGGTGAAAACACGAACGCCATCTACCGGATCCGGTGTAACTCTTGCGAAGTCAACTACATTGGGGAGACCGGCAAACGGCTACAGACCCGTGTTGGAGAACACATGAGGGCAGTAAGGCGAATGGACCCTTTGTCTCTGGTGGTCGAACACTGCGCCGATGCCGCACACACGTTCGCCTTTCAGCATGCGGAAATTCTGGGCCGGGGAAACGATCGCATAGCCACGGGAACAATCGAGGCTTGGCACACGGGGACAACCTCCATCAACCGCTGTGTGGCTCTTCCCGCTGCCTACCAAGCTCTTCGAGCGCAGCTTAGTAAACAAATGAGCAGACGTGCACCCAGGCTAAACATGAATCCAGACATGAGCGAGTCGATGGCGGATACACACTCAGTCACCCCTCAACCGGGTTCCGACGAAGGCGCAGTCCTCACCACAGCCGGTCCATCTACTAGTCCGGCGGACGAGAAAACGGACACTCGTTGCGGCGTTAACAAGATTGCCAGGCTTGGACGACAGCTACGGTCAATGAAGGTACGAACGACGACCACCAACGTCTCAACGCCGGCCCCCGATGTGGATTGAGTACATTCCGTCACCCTCCCTCCCTCCCCCCTCCGCCCGCCACAGTTCATGTGTGCATGCGGTTGATGACCACTAAAGCTGATCCACCACCCCTTCATCCGGCGAAAAGATGCTCTAGGACTCCCTCCGGCCCTTCCCCCTGCCGCCCTGACTTCATATGTAAGAAAACCCGTTTTGACATGACTGTCACCCACCGATAAATACTGCGAGGCGCGATACCACACTCACCTCCGACGATGGAAGCTTGTATGCTTTTGAAACGTCAGGACAGTAAAACTATGGTTCCCGAGATCGCCTTTTCTTCTCAATATATATATATATATATATATATATATACATATATGACTGGCTGATGACGGCTAATAAGCCAGAAATGGCCATTCCGGTCTCCCTTGTCTTTGTCGGTATTACCTTTCCAACATATATCACTAGTCGCTGTGCGACTGCCTGCGAGGGTTTAAGTATGAGCCCCAAGGCACAACGGAACGAGCATGTTCCGTAACCTGGTCGGTGAGCACCCACTATCATAATATATATATATATATATATACATATATATGCAGAGTAACATCACCGACGAAGACCCGATCGAAAACAGTGATATGGCAGTCCAAGCCGCTCTTGATTTGCTTGCCATCGTCAGGTCAGTGCAACCATTTCACAGCCCCTAAGAACTAAGACTTGAACTTGGTGGAAAGGCCTCAGGATAAATTGGTCTTTTAGACACGAACAGCAAAATAATGCATTTACGTCATTGGACACAGTATTGGGGTATTTGTCAACTTATGTATGGCAAAAATTATCTCAACTTACATGCTGCGCCTTCCAAACGTCTCTTTGGAGAAGCACTAGACACTTGCGTAGAGGACGCAGTCTCAGTGGTCTTCCCTGAGTTTGCAATTGAGGTAAAAGTTGCCGAACGCGAATGTTCTGACCCCTCGGAGAGAAGGCAGCTCTTAGATGTGCCTCGGGGGCCCCAGGCAGTGTTTCTGCTTCTTGACATCGAGGTGCCGGAGATCGAGGTCACAGAAGAGGTTCTTTCGGTGGACGATATCACCGAAAGCCGTTTGAAGATATGGCCACTCACTGTGTTCCAGACCAGAATCTCGCCAGCAAAGTCTGCGGTAGCTAGAAAGCCACTAGAACCCACAGCAAGCGCCTGAATGTCCTCTGCATGTCCTATGGTGAGATCATGCCCCCAGTGAGGAATTGGCCGTTGTATCTGCCCAATACTTTCTTTAAGTGCGCCTCTGTCCTCGATTACGTCCGCGTACAGATTAATATGTCGGTCCCAACCCACCGACACAATAAATCTGGCAAACATAAACAGGACGGTGGACAGGTTAATTCATTGGGAGGGCAGTATGTGCGGTTAGGAAACAACAAAGATTTTCGAATTTATGAGGTGTTCTTTATTCTCTGGTGCAGCGGCAAGCCGCGATCTTTACAAGCCCGAGCCATCAACCTCACAACAAACACAACTAACAGCTTGTAGCAACGTAAGTGCATTACGATAGGATTTCAAGTGAACATCCCCTATTGATATTGGATTAAATCTAGGAAATAGCCGAAATAAGTTATAATGGCCACTTTAGTGATGTCTCTGCACTTTGTCCAGGACCCAATAGGCAGTTCGAGTAAATGGGGTATTAAATTATATCAAAGTGAAAGGCAAGACAATTTTTTAGGAGGAAATCTATTTGCATGTCAAAAGTTTCCGCAACGTTCGCCCATCCGACAGCAGCTGTTCAGTAACCTGGTGCTTCTTCAGAGAAATTTTATAAAAAACAACAACAACAACTAATGCTTAGGCCTGCATTGGCATTTAAAGCTACTTATATCCGAAACTCCATGTTGGTCACTCAGATGCAGACAGTCAAAAATTGCGTGTCTTAAATTGCGTGTATTGGATCCACCTCCCTGCTCATAATACCGAAATTTTCGTCTTATAAACAAATCCTGACCAAGAATTTGCCGAAAGTCGTACTCGATTACTCAGATGGAACAAGCATAGCATAAGAAATGCTTTCAGCCGCAATAGAATTCTTCCAAATACTATGCAACCATCGGATCCTTTTCAAGAAAGATCTGAGCTCCCGGCAGTGCAAATCGCTTAAGCTGATTGAAAAAAGTAGTTTACTGGAATACCCTCGTGAAAAAATGTACGTGCCTACTTAATTGGATAGAGTAGTTTGGATAACATATTAATTATTGGATCGCGCGTCGGTGACCGGGAGTCAATAAATGAGCTTACGGTAGCCCAAGTCGTGGGTCCGGTTTAGAGTAAATATTAAGTGGTCTTAGCATCAACCTCAACCCCAACTCTGCTGGTCTTTAGTGAGTACGGAGCCTGTTAGACGTTTCGTATCCTACGACTCGCAGTGCCTGGTCTTATACGTCGCCAAAGATAATAAAACACCCCCTTCCTAGAATAAGTAGTGAGGAGTGCTCACGACTTAATGGACTGTTAATCGCTTTAGCAGTGCGAGAGTACGGCTACAGCTACTGACATCCGAATACTCCATATAGGACTTGTTCGGTGTTATCATGGGTTTCTTTTGCAGTGTCCTGCTGTTGCGTGAAAGATTAATGCGCCTAACTAAACAAGCGACGCTCGCACAAAATGTCTACTTTTGTACAATTTTCAGGCTCGGACTTGGTCCTTTTTGATGTCTCCACAAAATCCCGATTATCAGTTACTTGGCAGTAAATTGGAGGGTGGTTTTGCCGAATGATACCTGTGATCCTCGAAGATTTCATAACGCCTAAACTTGGAGACCTAGGGCGCCCTTAATGTATGCCACATTGCTCTTTTGAAGATTTTGATAAATTGGTGTCCCGTAGTTCATTTACAGCCTACGACTCACAAAAGTCAGATTTTATATGAAGCTTACTTGTTGATGCGAAGTTATAGAGTATTCCTTGTCAATCAAAATATTTAGTATTCAAGAGATAAGGTCGGGAGGAATTATCTGTTTAAATGGTCCTAATAAACGAAAAATAACTACGTAACCAATGCATGAGGTGAATGCAGAACAAAGACTTAGGAGATTTACCTACCTATTGAACCCAATTCGAACACACTGTAAACTGGAAATTTCACAGTTCCTGTCGTTTATTTCACCTAGAAATGCAGAAATAACGTTTGCGTGTTTGAAATGAACAAGGGATACTAGCAATATGATTAGAGACTTTGTCGTGCAAAATGATTTTGGTGGATTTCTTATTCTTCCCAAAGAAGGGATAATATGCGAAATACTGGCAAAGTCAGAGACTGAGACGCAGATAGGATTAGGAAAAACCATTCTTTACCCAGACTGACAAACACTGGGAAGTGGGTCGTCTTGCCAATTTGTTTTTTATAAAATTAAATAGTCTGGTGCCCCCCTTTTAGTTGACCTCTACAAATACGCTAATTTGTCAGACTTCTTCATTTTCTTCACTTGGTCAAGACAGGCGAAGAGCTGGAAACACCTACATCCTCTCAAGCTGTGTGATATGAGTTGCTCCTAATGGAACGTCTTAATTTTTCGATTACTCCCACTTAGTCCTTCGACATCTTACTACTACTACTACTACTACTACTACTACTACTACTACTACTACTACTACTACTACTACTACTACTACTACTACTACTACTACTACTACTACTACTACTACTACTACTACTACTACTACTACTACTACTACAACTACTACTACTACTACTACTACCACTGGCACCTCTCACGTAAGTGGAAAGTGTGCTTTTTGGCTCATTCGATGCATGTGAGATTCGACCGTTCTGTTCCCCTTGCGTGTACAATTCTGGGGTGTGTTTGGAAGATCAGGTGTGGCGTGTGGCGTGCGCAGACGGGCTCTCTAGCTCCGTCAGCCACTACGCCCATTTCCCGCGCCAGAGGACTGACCAACTCGGACAGTAGCTGGGGCCTCGGAATGGGAATAGAGAGTGAGGTGAAGATTCAGAGCACCTTTCCCAGCAGAAACAATCTGATAAGCATGGAACTATCACGGTGAACTGAAAACCGTGGCGTGTAGGGTTATCAACTGACGGGATAATTCGGATCTCAGTTTCAGTTTCAGTTTCAGTTTATTTGAGGGAAATATAGGTGTTAAACCTTTGAACTCCCTATTTGTTACAAGGAGGCGAACAATAAAAAAAAAATGTGAAAATTGAAACATCAAACGGCTACAGAGTTTCTTCAGACTGGCAACGTTTTGTAAGCCAGACAGATAAACGAATTGTTCCAAAAGTTAAAAACATTAACGTTACTAAATGTGCTGTACAGTAGTCTGTCTAGGGATAGTTGGTGCTATCTCAGTTTCGGAGGGAGACGAATTGAATGCCAACACACATTTAACAGACATGGGACAATATTAAAAAAACAAACGTTACTGAAATATAGGAAGTAATATAACAACATTAATACACATTAATAATACTCGTAGTATGTGTTTGTGTGGAATGGCGAACTGGTGATCTGAGAGTCAAGCTGCAATGCTTCCTTCTTAATGCCGCCTCTGTGGCACTCCCAAAAAGCGGGATCCGAACCGGGTGTGATGGCACGCCTAGGAGCGGCTCCGGCCGCGCCAGCCACCTGCGTCCTCTCCCACCTCCGATCTTCTTGATTTGGTGATGACACCGGACTGAGGCGTAGGAGGAGTGTGTGCAGTAGATGCAGACACAATAAACTAACTCATGCGCATTTCAAGGTGCCCGATCTTACTCTGCTGTGGAGCACACGGTGGGCACCGTCAAAAGCGACGGTCGAACAGCCTCACGGGACCTCAAAAAACTGTTCTGTTTGTTGGTTTGCATAAGGATTTAAAATAAAACAAAAAAATTCATACCAGGACACAATTCTCGAAGACAGGCACCCGAGTGATAATTCCAAATTCGAATAATACCATCTTGGCCTGCAGTTAGAAGCCGTCGCCCGGCCAGGTCAAAGCATATGCTGGTTATGGCCATGTTACCGGATCCGCCATCGAAAGCGTAGAGGAATTTGCCAGAGTCGAAGTCCCAAACTTTTATAACCTGCAAAAAATAAACAGTCCTCGGGAAGGGAAAAAGGGTCAAACGAAAGGTCCCCTTTGTCGAAAAGTAGAAAAAATTCTGCGAATATTCCTATGTTACACTTTAAAAATCGATTCGGCAACTCATCATCAGGCCAACTGAAATTGAAGATATGAGAATTCCACAGGGGCTATTAACACTCATCGTTCCCATGTCACCCGCATGACCAGGTCAGCGTGTTGTGTTGGGAGGGGGGGAGAGGGTGGCATAGGCCGTGAGTTATGTTTGTAAGTCGGTCACGTAAAGTACACATCACTGTCACCATGGGGTTCGGGCGGCGCGTAATAACCATCTGGGGTCGGTGTTGGCCACGGAAGACAGAGCGCCTGTTTCAACGTCTTCTGACAACATAACATTGAGTCCACCAGCTGTATAGCCACTGCCTCGGCTATGACTAACACTCATTGGTGTAGGCCCCTGTGAGCTTCTCATATTTTCAATTCTCATGTAACCGTACTGGCCTGATGACGAGTTACCGAAAACATGTTTGTCAAGTTGACTTTCCAAATAAATAAATAAATAAATGAAAACGCCTTTTTCACAACAAAAACAGATAAAATATGCAACAAAAGGCCTGACGCATAGGCCCGTGATTTAAGGAAGGAGTCACGTTTCTCCCTTGACCAAAGGAATTATTATTTGCGTTAGTAGAAGAACATAGAGATACGTAATTGGCAAAGATTTATTGCTAACTGCAGCATCATATAAGATACGGTTAAGGTATTCTGACGCTTTCCATGACCATTTTTAACACCTAAGGTCTGTACTAGGTCCATAACAAAGACTACGCCTGGGTCAGTTTTCTTAAATTTGCCCTGGTTGGTTGGTCGGTCTTGATCGTACTGGGCCACCGGTCGGTGTCCAGTTCTGAAAAGAGTATCAACTAAGACGGGGCGGAATGAGATGGCCATTTCTGACTTGCTTGCCGTCGCCAGCCAGACATACCCTAACCCAGGCTGGGGTTATTTTGGATTTAATTACGGACTCTTTGATCATTGAGAGTTGAGTTGTATAGCCTTCCACTGGTTCTGTCGTTTGGGATTGCTCATATGTATTGTCGTGAGAAGTATTAATCAATTGTTTACTTGCGAAACACCGTTAATTACAGGAAGCAGTTGAACATAAACTGAACTTTAAACCGATGGAATAAAAATATGATCGGGCCTTTTCCAAGGCAGTCGATTGTAATTGGCGATTTCAGCAAAATAATTCAGAAGATAACTTAGTAGATATAAAAACGCTTTTGAAGGTTCTCATCCAGCCATTACAACTGATCAGAGCATCGAGTGTAATAGTGATTTGACTTAAGTGGGATTACCGAAGGCCTACGTATGTTTGAGTATGAATTATCATATTTTCTGCGCTTCCTGCAGTAATTGTGAACAATGTCAAGTGGCTGGCATATTATTGAATGCAACAGTTGGCCATCTGCAAATTAGACGTTTACCTTGCAGTACCAGAAGAACAGTTGCACAAAGATAAACGGACTCACTCTGGGGATCAAGAAGAGGTTAATATGAATTAACTAATATAACTGACAGGTACGACTACGAGTGTAACGCATTTCGTAATGAGAATTGGATTGGGCGAAGTCTGGGCTCGGCGAAAAAAACTTGGGGGTTTCCGCAGATTTGTCCTTTGTTGGAAAAAACATCAAAGTATGTTAATGCAAGTAAGCCCCTGGAAATCGATTTTTGTCGCGGTTCTATTCAGACAGGTCTGCGTATTTTGTGTGTCTCCCATTGTCATGTAGGCAAATCAACATACCGAATTTGCGCTTGCTGTTACTAGGTGTCCGAAGGTCGCGTTGTATTTGCAGGCAGTAACTGGAAACTTGTGGCTGTGCACAGCCTCCCATTGCATCGTCCATCTGCAAAGCAATGTGGGGCGACATTATGCGCGTGTCCAAAACAGCCTTTCGAACCTATGTAAGTATGCGTAGGTGCGCGGCTACTATGCAAAAAAACCCCGAGTTTAGGTCAAAGGCAGTTAAGGTAAAACACTTTCCCCGAAGTTTGTAGACGAGAGCGGGACGTTGAAATGCGTTCATAAACGATCGCATCCTGTTAACGTAAACGTAAAAAGCCGTACATAATAGCAGGAGAGGAAGTCGGGTCAATTGACATTTCGGACTGCAGCACAAACACACAAACTCAATTGGTCAAATGGTGGACCGTGTGCCCGCCAACCAGCCGTTTTCACCTAAGAGGAGGCAATGACCTTTTGAGCTGACTAGATACAGCTAGAAAACAGAGTGGATAGAGATGACCGCCTTTAATTCATGACATTGTTGTGGGTAATATTATTGTTGACATTCATAACAAACTTTATTCCCACCACCACCACCACCACC
>CACRXP010000071.1:424372-507787 GCA_902702965.1 Spirometra erinaceieuropaei
ACCACCACCGTCTCCATTGTCGTTGCCATCAATTTATCATTATTCGCTCTAGAATTCGGTCCCAGAATATGAATCTTTATAACCGAGAGCCTTCTTATGTGAGAGCATAAATATATATTTAGGAATCGGCATGTGCTACTTGCGTTTGAGGTAAACGAGCATCGGCTGTCGACTTCTTAGAAGGAACCTTTGTGAAGAGGTTTCCAGCGTAGTATTCCGAGTACCGGCGTTTTTTCCACCAACTGTTCTCCATGACGTAGGGGCTGAAGAAAACGAATATAGAAAGTACGATCGAAATTTAGAATAATTTTTCAAAAAGCAGTTAGGTGAGAGCACAAGCGCCTTTATCAGACCATTTCAAATCTTCGAGATATTCATTCAAAGTAGAAAATGGTCAGAAGATTTACTCAAGCACTGTGTTTTGGCTTCGTGTTTTAACGTCAGGAGCACGCTTTCGGTCTCAGTCGTTAAAAATCTTCTAGGTGGTAGTTTCACCTGTCGTTCGAGTTGCTAATAATACATTTTCAATGTCTTCCAGATTTGTCAAATGAAATTTTCGGTTTTTGCTTAAAAACGCAAAAGGCCGAAAATTCCCAGAGACCACAATCTTGCGAGCTCAGTAGGTCATTTTAAGTGTTAAAAAGATCCGCGCACATTGGACATCCGGCCGGTTATTGTCTCAAGGGTTTGAATGCAGGACTGTGCGCGTAGAGGATGAACGACAAATGGAGAGTATGAGGACGATTCTCCGAATGCGGTGAAATGACATGGGCTCGAATGTACTTGTTCACACTCGATGAGTTAGCATTGCGAAGATCTCTTAGACGATCAAGGATAAGCTGAAATGGCTGTCTGGACACACCCTTTCGCGTCTGCCTTGACAGTTCAGTGGAGATAGCTTAAGTGGGGTCGACCGAAAACTTGACTGAACGCGGCCCGTCAAGACATAGGGGAGGTCCTTTAACTTACAACATCCACTCCTCTCCGTTATGAAAGAGCATCAGTTGAGTTTGCTAGACCCGCTGACCGAGATCCTCGCGCAACATTATCAGAGCAACCGGATCAGGATAGTCAAGGAGAAGCATGGAATTCAGGTTTACTTACTTTGTTTCAAACTCCACGAGAGCAGCATAATCCATCACAAGGAGGATGGATCGAGAGGTGGGTGAATACATACATGATTGTAAGTCACCCTTTAAACTCTGGTGGTTTTCTCCAAAGGACATCAAACAGTTGTATTCCTCCAGCTCCCATACCTCAAAACGACCACAGAGAAACAGGAAAGCGTTTAGACATTCGCAGAGGAAAGGGAAACTAAATGAGACTCCTGTGGGGAACTTACCTTGATGCATCTGTCTGAGGAGATACTGAGTAAACTGTTCTCTTCACTGTTGATATGCAGGTATACCAAGGGAGAACTGTGGCCAAACAGCTTTAATACTGGTCTCCTGAAAGAAAAGTAAAATAGGCACACAAAGGAACAAACTAGTTTCTTGTCTTATGACAGTTCGACCGTCGCTACCAACGATGTCCACCATGTGTACTCCACAGCGGGACAATAGCTTGCGCGTGAACTAGTTGACAGTGATAGTAGACTTTCGCAGCATCTACCGCACTCTCTCTCTCCCCCACTCCCCGCTTGGACCCGGTGTCAAGACAGAGCCATGAGGACCGGAGTTGGGAGACGGCGCAGGTGACTGGCGTGGCCTCAGTCATCCCTGGTTCACAGCGTGCACTGACCAGGATTTACATAACAAGATAAGTGAGGGGGACGGGGTCGGCACGGATCCCAGTTGGCATGGCGCGAGCCTGCAACTGGGTGTAACATTTGTTATGGTTGCGCATTCCCGATAAAGTCTGCCAGAATTCAGCCTAGTTCCTTGTTAATACAGGGCACCTACCGCGTTGTCCGGCTGAGGGGTATGTGCCTGCCTTACAGAGACAGCAAAACTAACACTGCAGGCGGAGCCGACTGGTGTGCTGTGTGTATCTTCATCTGAATCTAGACTAAATTTGCAAACACCGAAACCACTTTATGCGAACACGTTGGCTCTGTTAACTTCTTTTCTACGAAGGCCCTGTCGATATATTACGATTGCGGTCGCTTAAATCCATTCTTTGCGATGAAGTCGTAAAAGCTAATATACAGTAAGTGTGTTAACTCATGAAATGTTAACCGAACTTCTGAAATGGGTTTTCGACTCGGGAAGATTACTTAAGTAGGATTGTGCTATTAAGTACTCCTCAGCACAATCCTGAGATATTTCAGTTACTGCGATACGCCGGCTTTTGAAGGAACTCCTTTCGGGCACCTGCACGAAGTACACTCTGTACAAATGGTTGCTTAATTAGTAGGAATTTTCCTCATCGATTTTTTATGTCCTTATAAATATATTTCATAGAAAGCATACGCTATTAAGAGGAAACCCTATGTGGTTAATTAAATTCACCAGTGGATGTGAAACATATTGTAAACTTTAGATGCATCATTAGGAAATGCGGAGACACGGTGTTTCATGAACGGGCTTTTCACAGTCATGCAACATAAGTAGTCGCTTTTTACAGGGTGTAGTTCTTGCAGACGACCAGGAAGAAGTTCGTTTAAAAGCTGGCATCCTGAAGTAACAGAAGTACTATGGGATTATGCTGCAAGTTGATTAATCGTACAACCCTACAGTGCGTGACCGATCTCAAGAAATGCTGGCCAAAAGTCTGGAACGCGTTTTAAATTAGGAAGGATTACTTAGGCGGGGTTGTGAGAATGATCATCTCGCAGCATAATTTTATAATATTTTGGACTCTCCAGGATGCAGGCTTTTGAATGCACCTCTTTTTGGCCTCCTGTACAAACCACAATTGGTAAAAAATGACTACTAAAATGGCATTCAGTTTTCCTACTGATTTTCGAGTCTTATAAATTCAAAAACATTTAACGGAAAACATGCACAAAAATATGCGTTCTTTTGCTCTTTTGGTAGAAAATCACATTTTCTTCATATTTAATACACGAAAAAAGTGATTATTTAGGTTTTAAAAAAGTTTCCCAATTTCTGACTAATTTTGAGTTCGTTCAGAGGTTTCAGTCCACAACGTGCATGCTTTTCGCGTAAGGGAGATCATATATCCTTCTATGAATTTAAGAAGATACCATAGACAGTCAATAAAATTTGGCGGTGGATGCGGACTATGTTGTATATTTCACGAGAAGCATTGGTAGACGGGCGTGTGCGGTCCTGCATGCATGGACATTGCATGGTCTCAAAAATCTCATAATTAGAAACCTTCTTAAAACCCAAATATACACTCTCCTCGGGTATGAAATTTGAAGACAGTGTGATTTTCTACCAAACGGGCAAAAGAAAGCATATTTTTGTGCATGTTTTCTATAAAATTTATTTAAATTTAAAAGACCACCGAAAATCAGTGTGCAAAATGCATGCTAGACAAGTAGTCATTTTTTGCCGAGTGCGGCTTCTGCAGGAAGTCGAAATGGAGTATATCCAAAAGCCGACGTAGAGATTAGTGAGGATGGAGAAAAAGCTGAGCACTTTTCACAATTTTTCAAATCCATCTTTACTAGTGAAAGTCCATTTACTCCCCCCGACTACGACTTCGATGAGGGTCCAAAAATCGAGTCTGTGTCGTTTGATGAAGCGACGGTTCGCAAAGAGCTAATGACGCTAAACGAGTCGAAATCACCAGGTCCAGACGACATACCGCCTAAGTTACTGAAGGAGCTCGCTGCCGAACTAGCCAAACCATTGTCCATGCTTTTCCAAGCCTCGTTCGAAGCCGGCGGCTTGCCCGCCGACTGGAAATCTGCGCGGATCACACCACTGCATAAAGGAGGCAGCAAGGCCTCTGCAAACAATTACAGGCCAACTAGCCTCACTTCCATCTGCTGCAAACTCATGGAGAAAATAATCAAGCGAGAGCTGATGCGCTTCCTAGAGCAGCATAATTTATTATCTGATACGCAGCATGGGTTTCGTAGTGGCAGGTCTTGCGTGACTAACCTGCTCAACTGTTTGGAACGTTGGACTCGGTCAGTTGATGAAGGCAGTGCGCTGCATGTAGTCTATATCGACTTTAAAAAGGCATTTGATAGTGTCCCACATCAGCGACTCCTGCACAAACTGAGCCGAACAGGCGTTAGGGGTAACCTCTTAAAATGGATTCAAAGCTTCCTGTTAGACCGTTGTCAAACTGTCCATGTCGGTGGCCAGAAGTCGACGGAGGTTGCCGTTGAAAGCGGTGTTCCCCAAGGCTCAGTTCTTGGCCCTACTTTGTTCATCATTTACGTCAACGATTGCGTGAGTGAACTGGATTGTGGTGTCGCCATGTTTGCGGATGACATTAAGCTCTGGAGCGTCATTCGAACTGCAGATGACGAAGAGCATCTACAGGCGAACCTAAATCGACTCCAACAGTGGTCAAAGGCCTGGCTTCTGCCGTTCAACGAGAAAAAGTGTAATATTCTACGAGTCGGCAGAGCTCGCTCTCCGAACCATATGGCCTACTGCCTAAATGGTATACCACTGCAAGAAGTGGACTCGCAGAAGGACTTGGGAGTATGGATTACGACCTCGCTCAAACCCTCGCTGCACTGCACGAAGATAGCCAAGTCTGCAATGTCAGTCCTCTACCTTGTCAAGCGGGCTTTCTCTGCCTTTGACGAAGACTGCTTCGCTGAAGTCTTTCGAACTTTTGTGCGTCCGCAACTAGAATTTGCTATCCAAGCTTGGAGACCCTGGACAGCGAAGGACCTCAGCATCCTTGAAAGTGTTCAAAGGCGTGCAACGAAACTTGTGGCAGGACAGGGTTCACTACCATATGCAACGCGGTTAGCTAACCTTCATCTCTTTCCCTTGAGTTACAGGCAGTTACGGGGTGACCTGATACAAGTCTTCCGTATCATACGCGGTCAGGACTGCAGCCTCGTACCGGGTGACTTCTTCGACTTAGCAACCACCACAAATCTACGAGGCCATCCATTCAAACTACGTGTGACAGGGGCCAGACTGGACACACGAAAGTTCTTCTTCTCAAACAGAGTGGTAGAAGCCTGGAATGCCCTGCCTGTGGATGTCGTTATGTCTGCTTCCGTCGAGGTTTTTAAGAGGAAGCTGGATTTGTGTAGCAGTGTGCACTAAATTACCACAACGATCTCTGTAACCTCGACAAATTCCGCTATTATAATACTACTTGCTATATTTCAGTAACATTTTAAATTGAACTTATTATTGTACCAACCCATCGCCTACGCTTACTGACATGCACATATGCAAATTTTGTCACCGGACATATTATTTATTTCGCTGCACTCGAAACGACAGCTCTACAACAGCTCGTACCACTAAAATTCGAGACAGTTTGTTTGTCTGTAGAGACCTGACGCTTTTCCGATTATTTGTTACTTTATGATACCTTTTCGAGTTTTTGAGATTTTGCAGTTGCTTGTAAACAAATAGGGAGTTCAAAGGTGAAGACCTACATTTCCCTCAATAAACTGAACTGATGATTCTGAAATGCTATAGGATTATGCTACATGCTAATTAATATAACAACCCCACCTAAGTAATCATTCCTAATCAAAAACGTATTTCAGAATTCCGGTTAACATTTCATGAGGTCGGTCACGCACTGTACTTAAGTAATCTTTTCGAGTCGAAAATGCATTTCAGATTTTCGATTAAAATTTCATGAGTTGGCGTACCTATTGTATGCCTCTAGGCAATTCTTGATTATTTACGGGGCAACAAAGGTGGTTGTGCTAATTCAACTACTGCCACTACCATTAATATTTTTACTCCTATGACTGTCACTAATAAACAACAAAAAGTACCGACATTACCAGTATTACTTCCGCTACTATTGTAGATGCTACACCTGCCAAAAAAGACGGTGGTCCTGAGGCCAATTATACCGGCCTTCAGAACTTGGGTTTCAGGACAGTCTTAATCAAATCAACGGCTAGTGGCACTGGACGGGATAGTAGTATAAATGACCAGTTGTGGGCGTCTCAGTGGATGACGGATGGTACAGTATGAAAGCTATCAGCGTGGAGGAAAAGATACGCGGGCTGCTGTTTACTGAGTATCATCAGTCGTTTCCCACACGGTGTCCCGTCCCCGTTCTCGCTCCCTCTCTCACCTAAAGGTTTTACTTATCTAGGTGGGGCTTAGAAACGCGGCCCTCCTTGGCCAACAATCTATAACTGTCGTACTATTACTGATTTCAGTAGGTGGTCAACAATTTATCACTTCCGTACTATTATTGATTTTGGCAGGTGTAGTACTGCTAGCGAATATTTTTAATCTGAGATGTTTCGTTGACTGCTGCGGTTATGATGGTTAGGATTGGGATTAGAGTTACGGCATGGGATTGTGTTAAGGTTTAGGGTTAGGATTTAGGGCTAGTTTAAGGGTTAGAGTTTGTGGCTAGTAGTTAAAGCTAGGATTAGGATTTAGGGTTAGTTTAAGGGTTAACTTTAAGGTTTGGGTTAAGATTTGAGGGTTAGGGTTGGGGTTAGGACTTAGGGTTAGGAGTTGGGGTTAGAGCTAGTGTAAAGGTTAGGGCTAAAGTCATTTTGCATCCACTTCCTACTACTTTTATCTACGGGTTCCGTCCGACTGGTACCTTCTTCGGCAATTCAGTTCGGTGGTCTTGTCAGACCAACTCTCATTATTATTAGTGAAGTTGGTTACTACTGGTTACTTACAGCGAATTGTTGTATTGCACCCCGTTTACGATGAGATTTTAGTACCCGTTAAGAAAAAGTAGAACATTTACCTTTAATACCTTCGTTTTTCCCTAGTTTTCGTCCATCGTTCCGTGTTTTCCCGTAGCCCCGTTTCCGTATTTAACGCGCTAGGGCTTCTCCATTTCCCAACAAGATTCCTTTGCCGAGCTTCGCCCTTATCTGGCCTGTGAGTTCGGTCCTTGGCCGTAAAGTATACAGTCGATCTCAAAGGCTCTTTGACTCCTGAGTGACCACTTTGTGGCTTAAACATTTCATTGAGGTCTGTTCTGCGCTATATGCCATACATGAAAACTCACTGCATGAGGACGATTTACTGTTACGGTCACCGAATAGGAATCGAAGCAAGTTCGGGAGGCGGCGAAAATAAAGGAGACCAACGCCAATTGTTTACACATTTTTTTGTTTCTGAAGAATAAGTAAGTTCGAGAAATGCTGGCCATTATAATCTAGTCGGTCCAATTTGTGGTTTGTAAGGATAAGCCTCGGAAATAAAATTATGTGCACATCTCGGATTTCCTGGTTTTTGAGGGTCGATTATCTGGCACATGTAGCCTGCGCATCATGACGCATCTGAAGCCGGTTTTATAGTGAATTAGGCAATATATTCCCCAACGTGGAAGGCACGCCAAGCATGGTCAAATCAATCAGCTGACAAAAGCCATATCTGAACCACTAATCCCCATTCGCTCAGGCCCCATTTCTTAATTTCTCTCCGAAGGTGACTGAGAAGCTGGACTCTCTTTCTATGCTTAGATCTCTCTCGCCTTCCCCTTCGACTTACCCGAGAAGGTGAGGACACCAGTTTTAGTTGTTTTACGGGAGCAACCGGTGTGATTACTGCTACCCGAGTGATACAGTGCGTGACCTATCTTATGAAATGTTGGCTGAAATTCTGAAATGCGTTTTCGATTAGGAAGGATTACTTGGTCGCGTTTGTAATACTGATTATCTTAAGGCACACTCTTATAACACTTTAGACTCGGCAGGATGTCGGCTTTAAAATGCACTTCTTTTCAATCTCCTGTAGAAAGCGTGCTCGGTAAAAAATGACTACTTAAGTAGCATGCATTTTTCCCATTGATTTTCGATGGTCTCGCAAATTCAAATATATTTTATAGAAACCACAAACAAAAATGTGCTTTCTTTTTATCAATCAATAGAGAATCACATATTCTTTATATTTTATACTTAAGGAAGGAGTATAATTAGGCTTTAAAAAAGTTTTCCAATTGCCGAATAATTTGGAGCCTGATCATTCGTTGCATTAGCGCTGAGTAATTTCAGTCTGCAAGGTGCATGCGTTCCGCGTAAAGAAAATAACACATTTTTCTATGCCATTAAAGAGATATCCTACAGAGTCCATAAAATGTTGCTATGGATGCGGACCATGTTGCACATTTCATGAGGAGCAGTGGTAAACGGCCAGGTACGATGCTATGTGAATGGACATATCGCGGTCTTAAAAAGCCTCATAATTAGAAACTTTTTTAAAACCTAATTATACTCCTTCCTTAAGTATAAAATATAAAGAAGACGTAATTCTCTATTGATTGACTAAAAGAAAGCATATTTTTGTTTGTGGTTTCTATAAGATATATTTGAATTTGCGAGACCATCGAAAATCAATGGGAAAAATGCATGCTACTTAAGTAGTCATTTTTTACCGAGCACGCTTTCTACAGGAGATTGAAAAGAAGTGCATTTTAAAGCCGACATCCTGCCGAGTCTAAAGTGTTATAAGAGTGTGCCTTAAGATAATCAGTATTACAAACGCGACCAAGTAATCCTTCCTAATCGAAAACGCATTTCAGAATTTCAGCCAACATTTCATAAGATAGGTCACGCAATGTACTCTGTGTCGTAAGAATGTAACTTATTAGGAACATGAAATGGTGTGATGGAGAAGCACCCAGAAAGGTCTTCTAGTCAACCAATGACTACTTTTACAGATCTCATCCATATTTTGCAGTTTCGACCACCGGGGTAAACGGAAGGGTTTTTGAGACACAGGGAACTGAGCTCTGATTAGAAGATTGGGCGACTATCAGGGGTTTGGACAGTGGGTCAGAAACAAGAACTTCGGTCCTGTTTGCCTTGTCAGAAGAGCTTCTAGACAACCGAATGTTCGTTATTATGTCAGCTTCTGCCGGGCTCTAGTCTCGGAGTTTGCAAGTAAATGGGGGATGGAACGTTCCGCCAATTTTATACGACTTTGCATGTCCCCGATCGCGGTGGAACCCATAGCTCATTTTGCAAAGCATTTGATATGAAAGGGCTCGATGATCAAATGACTCCTGGCTGAGATCTCGGGTGGTAAACGGAAGTCTGGACATGATCAGCTGATGACAAAACACGTGCCTGAAACGGTCATTCTGCCCTGTAACCATTCCCCCATGCCACTCTCTGACTATCACTGTTAGAATCTGCTTTCGTCGGTGTTTTCGTCATAATGGACGACTGCCGACACACCTCTGGGTCGGCAGAAGGTAGTGTGCGTATGACAGACGCTCATGTGCAAGAAAAGAGCACGTAAAGATCATATAAACGACAGAAACTGACAAAATGACTCTGGCGACCGTTTCTTTTGTCTCAGAAGGTAAAAACATGAGGTTTGGTGAAGTAGACGGTAGCTGGTTAGTGGCATGAAATGTTTGTCGAAAATCACAAATGTATTTTCTATTAGAAGGGAATACTAGGGTTCGGTTGCAGTACTGATTATCATGCGATATAATCATGACGATATTAAAGTCATGCGAGGATGCTGGTTTTTGAACGAGCTCCTTTCCGGTCGCCTAGAAAGACTACACTCGGTAAAGAACAACCACATAAATATGATGCATTTAAACATGGGTTTTAGATGTCTTTCTAAGTTTACATATATTTTATTTGAAAAACGCATAGGAATTTACTTCCGCCTCCTTATTCTTCAGAAAGTTACGTTAACTTCATATTCTTATTGTTGAAGAAAGGGTATATTTTGAGTTAGAAGCAAGTTTATAATTATAGGATTTTTAAGATCGTGAATTGTCCACCAACACAGCATCGCATTCGTTTGTTTTTTTGATTCTGTCTGTGAAGATCGCAACATGGTCCACGTGCATTGTAAAACTTTTCGAGGCCTGTATAACCCTTCCTATTAGTGTGGAAAAATTTATGAATTTCCCCACAAGGAAAGTGTGAAACATGTAGATTAAAACCTTAAGCACAAAGACAACTTCAGGTCAGGACAAAACTTACTCGGAGATCGAGAAAAGCCGTTAAAATAAAAAATTCAAGTTCTTCAAGTATAAAATTTGCGTAAGATGTGGCCTGCTATAAAATGAGAAGACGAAAGAGGATTTTATGCATTTTTTCACAAAATATCCTTAAATTTGCATGCATACTACATAAGTAGTCATTTTTCGTCGGGTACAATTGTTGCAGGCAGCCGACGAGGGCTCATTTCAAAAGCCGGCATTCTGGCGTGACTGAAATATCATGACATTATGTCGCATGCTAATTAATTTCACAACTTCGGCTAAGTAATCCTTCCAAATCGAAAACACATTTCAGAATTTCGGTTAACATTTCACGACGTAGGCACGCAAGCAATTGCCGGTGGCAACATTCCTTCTATGAGTTTAGCCCGTCTCCTCAACTGACCTTTGGGTGTCTTGAGACGGCTCCAATGACTGACAGGAGATGCAATCAACGACGGAAGACCAAAGGACCAGCTACATGTTTCGGACCTGCGGAATGGCAACCGACTCAGTATCTCTATGCTCTCGAAAGTGAGAACTTCTAAAATATGCACTTTTACCCACCATTGTCTCTGCAAAAGTTCACCAAGACGCACGTACACAAAATGAAGAAACTGACCATTCGAGCAACCGCATATTCGGCGGTGAACTCATAGGTGGCATAGTTCAGGAAGAAAGAAAAATATGAATGCAAGTTAACTCACGATGGAACAACCGGATTCCAGATTCGTATAAGCCTATCCATTCCTAAAAATAAGTGATAGACCATATCGTACGTAACGATAAGAGGACACATGAGACTGAACAGAATGCACGGAAATTCATACAGACATTTACTAATACTCCCACCAGCTTAGAGCACGGAAGACAAGATGTGATTGACAAGTTTCAGGGATAAAAATTATGCGGTCGGGTTTCATCATGAAATATTTCCTTTCCTGAAGTCAGAGGTGTCAAATGGCATTTTCACATGGCTTGGAAAAGTCCCGAGTGCAGACGGTGAAACCTGGTCGTGTGGTGTAGGTGTTTGAGCATCTGCCTGTGGTACTCGATGAACAACTTGGACTGAATTTGTGTTACTTCGTCCTACCTATTTTAGGGCATGGTTAACTGATGGCGACAAAGAAGACAGAAATGAGCACCCCGATCTCCCTAGTCCTTGTCCGTATTCATTCTACACGGTTGATTGTTTGCTTTTGGCGCGCCCGGCAGCCTGTTCTTTTCCGTGAGACGTCGCTTTGTACAAAGAAGTTGTGACTGTATGACTGCAAAAAATTCGCCAGTTAGAGCTCACTTTCGCAACCATTTAGCTCATAGGTCGATTGAAAGCCGATATAATCGATCGCTTGCCTCACAGTTCGCTTGAAAACTTTACTACAACCTTTACGACAGACCCATTTGGATCAAACACCAACTGAGGTCATGCCGGCCGTCAATAAATTGCCCTACTCGAGCTGCATTCAATGGCAGTCACTAATGCACGGTCCACACCGACTCTGATCCGGAAGAAGGTCTTTCGGACTTCGGGATTCCGTTCATATTGTTATCATGCGTTAGTTCGGGGGTTATGTTATTTTACAAATTTCTTTGACCTCACAGAGGCAAGTGCGTTTGTGGTGGCCCACTAACTTTGCTACAATGAGCAAAATTCTCAATATCCTTTCTGGCGTGACACGTCAACTGTCAGGGGGGGGGGGTGAATCCAGTACGGGTGTGAATGTTGATTGGAATGTTCTCCTCTGACGACTGGTCCAGGCAACTGAAGTTCCTCGCTGCCCATCTAGGCGCTTGCTTGCTGGTACTTCTTTACTTGACTGTGATCCATCGCAAGCACCCAACGGCCACCTCCCACGTAAGTGGGAAGTTTGCGTCTCGGCTCCGTCTGCATTCGGCCTCTATCTAGCATGTACGGTCGGAGTCTGAGACGAAGACGGCGTGCAGAGCACCGTGACTCGGAAGGCAACCGACTGACGCTCCAACTCAGTCCACGCAGTCTGCCCGGTTGTGTGGAGTGGCGGACTGGTGGGCTGAGAGCCAGGCTGTCACGGCCCCTTCTCATACGATCTGTGACATTCTCACGCATGTGAGGAGAGTGTTTGTGTTTGTGTGTGTGCTTTATGGTAGTGCCTCTCAGTCGACGACTGTTTGGTCACCCAACCTTGAAGGGTGACGGCCCAGGCTTAATGCGGGGCCACGTGTTACCCTTCTAGGTCAAAAGGTCTGGAAGCATGTGCCATGCCAGTATCAACAAACCATGACCCTCGCAGCCTGGGCATGCGCTGGCAGTCCCCTGACACCTGGTTCCCTGCCGGCAGATGCGCTTGCGTCCCCGCTGAGTATACAGGTGGCAGGAATGGCTGCCCAGTCATCATCCTCATCCTTCTGATCCCTGTTGGGGTGTTATTGTTGGTGAGGAATTATAGTCCAATGCTTGTTGTGGGCCAGGGGTTATGGTAGCACAGCCAGGTGCGAGTACGACCGTGCCAGCCACCTGCGCCCTCCCCCGCCTCCGGTCTTCTTGGTTCTGTCTTGACACCGGGGCCAGGTGCAGAGTGGGGAGGGGGGGATGCGGCAGATGCCGCAGATACTTTAACCATTAAATGTTATTGGATCAACTTGAAGGGGAGGAGAATGGCTCCCCTAACTCCAAATTTCGGTACTTCTTGTACGCAGGGGAGCCGCGAAGACTACAGGTTCTTCCGCCAATCCGTACATATAAAATTGAGAGGCGATCAGTTTGTGCGGGATAGTTGTCTTTCCCACCTTCCATGGACAACAGTACTATGTCACGGGGACTTTAACACGTTTTACAGAGAATCTGCTTTTGTGGAGAATGCTTCACGGACTTTCAACCCACGCCGGCGTCTTGGTTCTTCTTTGAATTTCATTACTCACCCTCCCCCCCACCAAAAGTACACTATTTGTAGTTATTGAACACTCAGTAGCTCCGTAATCTATGCTAGGGGATTTCACGTTTTTTCTGATCCCTGAAAAGCTAGAATATTTGATGCTGGACCCAGTATCCAGTATCAGTTAGTGTCTAGGTATCCTGTACCGAAGGTTTAAAAGCGAATAATTGTTCCTTTCAGGACCGATGACTTCCAGGCAGGGCCAGCAGAAACGCCTAATCATAGATCTCCGGCAGTTTCATAAATGGATTGAAACGCGGAGTGCCGATCAGCGATTGCGTGGGCGGCTTGGCCAAGAGATAATTTCTTTCATTTCTGCGGTACACCACTGTAAGATTCTGAGATTGTCTTGGAGGGCGTTTGAGGCCCTGCTTGCTGGCAGGCAACATTGTCCAAGTCATGGTACTGTTATGGCCTGTGAGCCCGTCCTCCCAATGGCCTGCGCTGTGGGTAAGCTGGACTAAGACGGATGTCAGGCTAGCTCACGGCAAGCGCCAACCGAGCTGCGCTTCGCCATAGAGAGTCCATAACTACTGTCGTACATGCGCGTAGTGGCAGGCCTTCACGCCGCATCGACTACTGCGCGTAAGCGCATAATCAACTCGTGAACAGCCTGGGACAGTCAACCGGGGCATGGAAGAAAGGAGGGGGAAAAGGAGTCGACTCTATGGCATGTCAAGACAGTTCCCACAATCATAAATCTGACGCGCCTGGGTCGGGGTTTTGGAGGTTGCTTAATAACGAGATGACTCTATTTTAATGAAAGCATCCCGGAGTGATTGGAGCACTGAGAGTCAGACTGCAGTGACTCCTCAATTTGTTCTTTGTGGAACTTTCATTTATGCGAGAATTGAACCGCCTGGATCATATAGTGATAAGAAACAGGTCGCGTATGACATGCGTAGGTAGACTGTGCCCCAGTCCTCCCCCCTCCACCATCGGTCATATTGACGTTGTCTTGTCATCGTAGCAAAACAGGATGAGATGGGAGAGAGTGCGATAGATACTGCGCAAGCCTGTCTCGCCTTAAACCAATCATTGGTACTGGGCTCCCCCTGCTGTGGGACGTACGGTGAACTTCGTCGACTGTGGCAGTTAAACCTATCGGATGGTTTGCGACCTTTTGTAGGCAGCCATTTCAGAACAATGAATTTATTGGTCTGACGTTTCGGATTCTCTCTCGAACCCATCATCAGAGACAGTCGCAGATAAGACCGGAGTCCAGCCACAGTGGCGGACATTACCGTTGCGTTGTTCGCGACTGCGTTTCGTTAGTATTATTTTTTTCCGACTGGTTTTCACCGAATACTGCTCCACTTTCCACCACCTACGGATGCGCTGGGTAACCCACAGTTGCAGCACTAGGCAGTTTCCGGCCTCCCAAGGTTCCTCTATTCCTGGAAAAACAGCACTGAACAACGTGAGTGCGGTATCTGTCAAGTTGAAAACGGCCAGACAGGTTATCCGACTGAATTTATTTCATTCCTCTATTTTTGAAAGTCATACATTCTTCCTAACTCTGCTACTTACCCTTTCACCAATATTCGCCATGAAATATGACGCGGGCCGAATAAGTATTCGGACAGGCACAGTTTTTGTTTACCACCATAAATTCAAACCTAGCTCATTCTTCTATCATGGAGAGCTATGGGCGTCCTCTCCGGTGACGAAATAACAACCTTGGAGATGTTGCTTCTCTATTATATGTAAGTGGCGTTTTGCCAAACGTAAATAAAACCCTGGGCTAGCAATCTGAGATAGGAGAAGAGATAATTCATGGACAGGCCTCTGACCACGTCTGGTACCCTTTTCACTGTAGATTAGCATAAAATATGGCAACAAGCTTGGTGGACGGGACGTCTAAATGCAGAAATGGGTATCCCACTGAGGACTACTCAGTGTGTGTTGGCGTGAGAACTAAAGGAAGGCTGTTGGTGACATCATTTGCAGTCAGATTATGATCCAGGCTGCTGAGACGGAAGTACAGCTATGCATGCGAGGATGCTCTTCGAGGGCCGCACGGATTGTGGGTTTCGAAGTCAAGGCCTGACAGCGAAGAAGAAATTCGAGGAAGAGCCAAAATAAAGCTGACCAATGACTAGATGCAGAGAAAAGCAACTACCACCGTTGTCGCCAGCAGCAATGAGCAGTCACCGAAGCAGAAATATGCAACTGCTGTGAGGAACATGGGTGGCCAACACGAAATGACGGCTAAGGTTTTGTTTGGTTCTGACGTTCAGTACAGTAGACAACAGGGACCAGTGGTTGAAACGCATCCGTCGCAGACGCCTCCAGATATTCCACCGCCGATTGCCATTATGGCACTCTGGACTTTACTGATCTCGTAAACAAGGTACAGAGGAAATCCCAAACATAGCGAATCTCGCAAAACACGCTTAGGAGGAAAGTTCTTAGTTGGAACTACAATGAAGATGGACATGAAATTCGCATGAAAGTGGCGTTCATCAACATGACATAATTGCAAAACGGAGTATGCGCGCTCTGAGGTTCTTTGTGGCTCCAGGCTAGACCTCTTTCGTGCAATTTCGATGGCAGTCGACTAAGTTAGTGCTCATGGTCCGTCAGTTTGAACACCAATTTAAACGACCGCTTCGATCAGGGTTTATATCTTAGATTTTTGTAGCCTGGGAATGAAAGCTGACTCGCTGGAGATAGCAAATACATCTGCATCAATTCTTGCTCGTTATTTCAGGTAAGACTTCTCACATATCGCGGCTTCATAAACAGGAAGAAGTTGGATTGATCATTTGAACCATGGCTTGCATGATAGATTATCACACTTATTACAAAATACCCGTTTTGTGTGAAAAATGTGGTAATTGAAAGACTGTTTATAAAGAAGACGATTTATAAAGAAGGCGGGCGCTCATCGATCAGCTTACGGGACGTACTTATTCCATGTAGAGCCACACAAAGAGTACCGATAAAGACAAGAGAGACCGGACTGGCAACTTCTGGCTTATTAGCCACTATCAGCCAGTAATAGCCAAACTCAGGTGTGAGAAATGTCTGGGGTTCGAACTCGAGTTCGTTTGCTTATTGAGGATTAGTAAGTCCAGCGTTCTAACCACTGAGGAACGGGGACTTTGTCCTCTCGGTTACGATACGAACAGAAGAGAACTCACCAATCAGGTTATGGGTCCCATCCTCAGGTGCCATCTCACCTGAGGTTGGGTAGAGTCAGCTGACGGTGGTCACTAAGCCAGAAATGGCTGTTCAGGTTTTCCTGATATGGTTTTGGTGCTACCTTATCTGCCTGCACTACCAGTTGCTATTCGACTGTCTGAGATGGCTGCAGACTGAGTCAGAAGACACAACAGGACGAGGACGTCCCCTGACCTGATCGGTGAGCGCTCCTTACCACAGTTGATAGGACCGACCAAAACTGACAGAAAAACGAGCCCATAGTTCTGTGGTTCGAAAACTAGACTTTTAAGGCTCAATAGCCAAAAGAACCAGGTGCTTTCAGGTTGGGTGTGAGCGATCCTCTTAACAGACCATAAGAATAGGCATAAACACTCCAAAAAAGGTGAACCTGCGCATAATTCCAGAAAGGGCAAAATATTCCCGTGCCCTAGCCCCAACAATAACCCTAATATAAAACTAAGTCGTCGCCACAATCTTGGTATTAACCCCAAAGATATCACAAACACCTACCATAACCTTAAACTTGATCCTGACTCACCCTACCGTTAACTCTAAATCTAGCCTCAAACCTATTCCCTAACCTAACTCTTATCCTTATTTCACCGGAAATCGGCTCAAACTCACCCGCATTGCAGGTGGTTTTTATTCGTATGTCCTGTTTAGGGGACCATATAAGTCAGTCCTACCAACTTCAATATATTTGGTAGAAAACGCACAAAATATTCCTTGTTGTATCCACTTAATAGCATATTATGTCTTGAGGAAAGAATATCCTTCGGCTTTAAAGAACCTTTTTAAATTCCCAAATACTTTCGAATTCGACTTGCATCTAGACCATATAAGTTAGCCCTACCTGACTGGCTAAGCCAATAATCTTGGACCTCGGAGTCTTTTTCGATACAACCTCACACGAGATTTGGGTTTATTTGCCTGTGAGTTCGACCGTCGATTTCGACGATGTCTACCGTATGCCCCACAGCAGGGGGTGGGAGCAGGGACGGTGACTTGCGCAGGGGTTTATAGTGCCAGTCGATTTACGCTGCATCTACCACACTCTCTCCTCCTGGCCCGACTGAGTCCGGTGTCAAGACTGAGTCAAGAAGGCCGGAGACGAGGAAGGCCACAGGTGGATGGCTTGGACGGATCCTCACCTTGGCGTTCCACTCCGCATCCCCTGGTCTACACAACAAATAACCAAGTTTTTCACCAACGCAACAGAGATTGGGGGCTGACACGACCGAAACCGCACCTAGGCGTGCCGCCAACGCCTGGCTCGGATCCCACACTGTGGTGGGAGTGCCATAAAGACCACATTAAAAAGGAGTCATTTCAGCCTGACTCTCAGACCACCACCGGTCAAGGAGGAGGTCCAAGTTACCCCGTCAGTTGGCAACCTTCCAAGCCACGGCTTTTAGTGCACCGTGATAGCTTCAAGCACGTCAGATTATTTGTAATGAGGAGGAAAGTGCGCTGAGTCGTCCACCTCACTCTCACTTCCCATTCCCACACCCGAGCCGCCGTCCAAGCCGGTCGGAAGACTGGAGCGGGGAAATTCGGCATACAAAATAAGTCAGTCGTTCTGGGTGCATTATGCCATTTGGAGCGTCAGAGCTTTGTTCCATGCTGTCGGAAATTGGATGCAATGGTGTTTTGAAAACCGTACACAGAAATTACCTTGAAAAGCCAAAGAAAATGTAGCAAAACAAAACGTGTTTCAGAAAATTAAAAAAATTAGTAAACCTTGCGAAAACAAGACACTCTGCAGTTTCAGGAACCTTTTGTAAAACAAGCATAAAAACAAATAATATGCTAGTTTTTTTCAATGTTGCAGTTGAATTCACATAAACACCAGGTGAAAAAAGTCATATTTTACATAAGCGCCGAATATTGCAGTGTCAGGTCACCGTAGATGCGTAGGAACACTATTACTGGAGAGTTAGAGTACCAAAAATCCTAAGTATTCTGTGCTTACATCTCACGCACAGGACTATTGCAGTCACTCAAATAAATTCCCATATTTGCGAGCGCATTTAAAATCCTGTTTAATACTTTGCAATTTACAGCCCAAAGAGACTAAACTGCAACAGAGTTAGGCCGAATATGGGAATGTAAAAAGAGGAGATCAATGTTTTAAGAATATGCTGGAATATTACCGCCAGTCACCAGAAGGTTCCGATCCCTGGAGTAGGCAAAAGTCCGGGCACCTTTGTAAATCTTGAAGACTTGCTGATCGATAGCTAATCGGTGCTTAGCTTGCAGAGCAGTCCGACTACGCGGGGCAGCGATGGAGGGCCGACCTACGAGGTGGGTTCGCAAGGGACGGCCCGAGGGAGCTGAATGTGAAGGGACCGAGCAGCAATTTTACGAATATGCAGCATTAATGTACAAAGTGCACAGCTACATTTGTAATCTATATATATAAAAATGGAAGGGTTTTTTTTCTGTGTTATACCTAATCTCCGAAAGTACTGCACCGATTTCGCTGAAATTTGGACACAACCCGACCAGCGCATAGGGCCGGGTTTTTGGCTGGTCAGTTGTGTAATTATGCCCATGGTATGCCTGTGATGAGTAAAAAAACTGGACTTTTTCCGGCCTAACAACGCCACCAGCTGCGGCCACTTGACCTACATCCGCTTGCGCCCACACGTGCGCCCAGACTGCGGCCACTTGACCGACATTCGCTCAAACGCACGTGCTCCACCCGACAGCCGCGCTCACCCCACCACCCACCCTGCAGGCACTTGAGCAGGCCCTCCACGCCCTCTGGGCCGATACAATATGGGCCGCCATAGCAAACCACCCCTGGGGCAAAAAAACGCAACACTTGGACGCCACTTAAAATTGCCCACAGTTCATATAATAGTAGGGCCGTCACCGCTGCCTCGGGGATTCCCGGGGGTGAGGACTGGATGCGGTTAACACTGCCCCTTTCCCTCCCCCGCACAACCCACATAATGGGGCTGTCGCCCAATGTCAGCTCAGTATTGTGCAGTTCGGCTTGCGGAAGCCCGGTTGCGGTCACGGCTGCCGCGTTCTGCAGCTTCAGGCCTGCTTCGTTCAGCAACAGGATGAACACAGCCAGCTGGGAGTGGCCGAATGGCGCCAGCGAGGAACAGCAGACGAGCGTCAAGCACGACTCGGTAGTCAGTATTCACGCACCCTGATGCTGTTGTAAATGACGGTGCGACAACAACCGTTGGAAGACTAACGATTTTAGGGTCAGGTGATACCATATATACCGACAGTCAGAGACCGATTCCAACGTAGCATCCATTTTCTTTTCGGGATGGTACCGATGGATATCACTTCAACGTTAAGATGATAAATCCAGTCAGTGATGAGGTAATGCCCATGAAGTGCAGCGCAATGAACTACTACACATACCGACTTATGATTCGACAGAATGTAAGTAATCCCCCTTTTGAAATGCTGTAAATGGCTTCATCACTGCATTGTGGATATGTATGCGTAAATCGAAACTGAACGCCTGCTTTCATTCGCTTAAATCAGACCAAGCTGTGCTCTGAAGGATACATTCCTTTGCATGATGCAGTTGTAAACGACGGTAATACAGATAACATTGTAAGACTAACGCTTTTGTCGTCCACATACACAGACAATCCACGCCATATGGTCGGGTACGCTCGAGGTGCAATTGCTTACGTTTGTCAGTACGGACGTCCAGACCTACTGATTAAATTCACATGCAATCCAGTTTGGGGGGATATTTATCAGCTCTTACCTCCTGGGCTGTCGACAGTAAATAGGTATGTCATCTCACAGCACGTGTTTTCAGGAAGAAACTGCAATCGCTGATGAACTTCATGGTGAAACACGAGGTGGTTGGGTCTATGCGCTGCCGGATGTATTAGGTGGAATGGCAAAAGAGGGGACTACCCCATGCACATGTCCTGATCTGGCTGTGTAACCAGACCGCTTCCAACGAAATCGACGACGCAAAATGCGCCGAATTAACTGATATCGACGTCGACAATGAGTTGCATGAAGTTGTGGCGAAGAATATGATACATGGACCTTGGATGCACTGAATCCCAATTCTCCAATCCCCTGCCCCTTCCCCCGCATGATAGACGGAAGTCCCTTATACCGAAAACGATCAGCGGAAGACATCGGCAAATTGGCAACCGTACGGATGTGAATCGGTGACATAGAAGTTGGTAACCGCTCGGTTGTTTCGTATTCGCCTTTGCTTTTACAAGCAAACGCAGCTCACATAAATGTGGAACACTGCAATTTTAAGAAATGAATTAGGTACATTTGTAAGTACGTGAATAAAGGCAGCGACATGGCTGTTTTCGGTCTGCAACACGAAAGGAGATACAGGGATGCGGACATACAACACAATGAAATCGCACAGTATTGGGCTGGAAGATGCGTCAACGGCAAGAAATTCATGTGGCGAATCCTTTCATTCCCCACCCATGAGCGAAGTCCAGGTGTTGTTCGCTTGCAGTACAGTTAGGGAATGGGCAATGGGTTTACTTTACCGATGCAAACGCGCAACAGGTTGCCTAAGGTCCACCGGCAACAACATAAACTGCGTTCTCCACGTTAAGCCAAAGTGACGCACATGGCTAAACATATCTTCCGTCGACCATGCAAGGAATATTCAAATGTGGCTTGCACAGCGGGAATCTACAGGGGGCGTTATTATTGATTGAGGATATGTACGAAGAACTGGCGAACAAAGTTCTCAATCAACTGGGAATGTCATCACAAAACCAGTCTGCTGCTGCTTCGTTGGATGTGGATTGGCGCGATGAGCAAAATGAAACACGGTTCAACTTCTGCCATGCTTGCAATCAAACATTCACAAGCTAAGACTGGAGCAGAATGACATTTACGATCAAATACTGCGGACTGCCAGTAACGGGGTTGGAGGAATCTTCTTCCTAGATGTGCCAGGAGGGACTGGCAAAACGTTCCTACTACGACTGTCTGACGGTAATTCGATCCACTAAACGACATAGCCCTAGCACTTGTATCTCCGGAATAGCTGCAACTCTGCTACCTGGCAGAAAGCCCGTTCATACAGCTTCGAAATTGCCTTTGAACGAGCAATTCATTGAAACTCCTGGGTGTAACATTTCCAATGCATCCGGCATGGGAAAAGTACTGCAGAAATGCAAACCTATTGTTTGGGATGAATGCTCAATGGCACAAAAAAGCGCTCGAGGTCCCTGATCGAACACTGCAGGATGTGCGAGGAAATAGCAGACCATTTCTGATGCACTGCTACTGCTTGCAGGAGACTTCAGGCCTCCACTGCCTCGACCGACACCGGTGGACGAAATAAATGCCAGCCGTCACCACATACCCCGGAATTCTCGAGCGCGACTGGGTGCAGCAAACAATTGCCCTGCCTTCGACAGCGTCTAGAAGGACAATCCTGGCTTTAGCACACAATACGTACCGCCAACGGGTGGTCCTTACATTTTTCATAATTGGGAACGTGCTCCTTCCTCTTTCCCTTATTTCCCAATTCATCAGATTGAGCCACAGCAACGCGTGGCAGGGTCCGGCTGGGTCCAGCAGGGTCCAGCTGGGAGTGGCCGAATGGCGCCAGCGAGTAACAGCAGACCAGCGCCAAACACGACTCCGTGTCCAGCATTCTCGCAGCCTGATCCTGTTGTAAACGACGATACGACAACAACCGTTGGAAGACTAGTGATTTTAGGGTAAGGTGATACCATATATACCGGCGGTTGGAGAACGATTCTAGCGCAACATCCATTTACTTATCGGGATGGTACCGATGGATATCACTTCAACGTTAAGATGATAACGCCAGTCAGTGACGAGGTAACGCACATGAAATGCAGCGCAATGAACTACAACTCCTTCCGACTTTTGATTCGACAGAATGTAAGTAATTGCCCTTTTGAAATCCCGTCAATCGCTTAATCATTACAGTGTGGATATGTATGCAAAATTTGGAATTGAACGCCTGCTTCTCCGTCGCTTGAAAGAGAATAAGCTGCGCTCTGAAGACTATATTTCTTTGCATGATGCAGTTGTAAACGACGGTAATACAGATAACGTTGTAAGACTAACGCTTTTGTCATCCACATATACAGACAGTTCACGTCATATGTTTGAGTACGCTCGAGGTGCAATTGCTTACGTTTGTCAGTACGGGCGTCCAGACCTACTCATTACATTCACATGTAATCCAGTTTGGGGGGATATTTATCCGCTCTTACCTCCTGGGCTGTCGACAGTAAATAGGTATGTCATCTCACAGCACGTGTTTTCAGGAAGAAACTGCAATCGCTGATGAACTTTATGGTGAAACACGAGGTGGTTGGGTCTGTGCGCTGTTGGATGTATTAGGTGGAACGGCAAAAGAGGGGACTGCTCCATGCACATATCCTGATCTGGCTCTATAACAAGATCGTTTCCAGCGAAATCGACGACGCAGTATGCGCCAAATTACCTGATATCGACGTCGACAATGATTTGCATGAAGTTGTGGCGAAGAATATGATACATGGACCTTGGATGCACTGAATCCCAATTCTCCAACCCCCCCCCTCCCCCGACATGACAGATAGAAGTCCTTTATACCGAAAATGATCAGCGGAAGACATCGGCAAATTGGCAACCGTACGAATGCGAATCGGTGACATAGAAGTCGGTAATCGCTGGGTTGTTTCATATTCGCCTTTGCTTTTAAAAGCAAACGCAGCTCACATAAACTTGGAACACCGTAATTTTGGGAAATGAATTAGGTACACTTGTAAGTACGTGAATAAAGGCAGCGACATGGCCGTTTTCGGCCTGCAACACGAAAGGAGATAAAGGGATGCGGACATACAACTCGATGAAATCGCACAGTATTGGGCTGGAATATGCGTCAACAGCAACAAAGCCGTGTGGCGAATTCTTTCATTCTCCATCCATGAGCAAAGTCCAGGTGTTGCTTGCTTGCAGTACAGTTAAAGAATGGGCAATGCGTTTACTTTACAGCTGCAAATATGCATCGGGTTGCCTTGGGTCTACCGGCAACAACATTAACTGCGTCCTCCACATTAAGCCAAAGTGACGCGTTTGCGAAAACTGTCGAATTCGAAAGTGCCTACGTATTACACAGGGAATGTGTGTAGAAAATCATCTGAAGAGAGCAAACGAGGAGAGCGAGTGGACGGACACCCCCGCAATATTCAAAGGAACTGCGATAAGCAGACTGCATACCGTGCATCCCAATCTTACTTCGCATGGTGTTGGTGAATGTGCCACGTCCAGCGTCTTTCCAGCAGTTGAAATCTGTCAACGGAGCTACGCATGCCACTTTCGGCAGTGCGTGTCAAGCTCTTCAGTTACTGGAGAACGATCAACAGTAGGACGTGTGTATTAATGACGCCTGCAACACGTCCCATCCGCATCAACTTCATGCATTGTTTGTAGTCATATTAACCGCATTCTCTCCTTCATCTCCAACAGTTCTACGCGAGAAATAGAATTTGCACATGGCTGAAGATACCTTCCGTCAACTATGCAAGGAAAATTCAAATGTGGCTTGCACAACAGGAATATACAGCGAGGCGCTAACATTGATTGAGGATATGTACGCGGAAATCGCGGACAAAGTACTTAATCAACTGGGAATGTCACCGCAAAACCAATCCGTTGCTGATTCGTTTGATGTGGATTGGCGCCATGAGCAAAATGAAACACGGTTCAACTTCTGCCATGCTTGCAATCAAACATTCACAAGCAACGACAGGAGCAGAATGACATTTACGATCAAATACTGCGGAATGTCAGTAACGGGGCTGGAGGAATCTCCTTCCTAGATGCGCCAGGAGGGACTGGCAAAACGTTCCTACTACGACCGATTCTGACGGCAATTCGATCCAATAAATGACATAGCCCTAGCAGTTGCATCCCCGGAATAGCTGCAAATCTGCTACCTGGCAGAAAGCCCGTTCATTCAACTTAGAAATTGCGGTGAACATGCAATTCCTGTAAACTTCCAAGTGCAACATTTCCAAAGCATCCTGCATGGGAAAAGTACTGCAGACCTGCAAACCTATTGTTTGGGATGAATGCACAATGACTCAAAAAAAGCGCTCGAGGCCCCTGATCGAACACTGCAGGATTTGCGAGGAAATAGCAGACCACTTCCGATGCACTGCTACTGCCTGCAGTTAACATCAAACCACCACTGCCTCGATCGACACCGGTGGACGAAATAAATGTCAGCCTTCACAACTTACTCCGGAATTCTCGAGCGCGACTGGGTGCAGCAAACAATGGCCCTGCCTTCGACAGCGGCCGGAAGGACAATCCTGGGTTTCGCACACAATACGTGCCGCCAACCGGTGGCCCTTACACTTTTTTTAATTGGGAACGTGCTCCTTCCTCTTTCCCTTATTTCCCAATTCATAAGATTGAGCCACAGCAACGCGTGGCGGGGTCCGGCTAGTTCAGAATATAAGGGGGTCGTTTTCGGAGTCCTACTATGAGACACCCGTGTAGTTTTCTCCACTGGTTCCATCCAATATGGAGAGGGCAAGGGCAAAATAGCAGCTCAGACCACTTCTATGTGTATTTACCCCTACATCTGCTCCTGTGGGGCAGTGCGTGACCGATCTCGTGAAATGTTGGCCGAAATTCTGAAATGCGTATTTGATAGGGACGGATTACTTTGGTGGGGTTCCAGCATTGATTATCCTGCGGCATAATCCTTAAGTTCTTTGGACTCTCCAGGATGTCGGCTTTTAAATGCACTTCTTTTCAGCCTCCTGCAGAAACAAAACTCAGTAAAAAATGGCCACTTAAGTAGAATACATTTTTCACACTGATTTTCAATGATCTTATAAATTCTAATGTACTTTATAGATAACATGCATAAAATATGCGTTCTTTTACCCGTTTGTTAGGAACTCACATTGTCTTTACGTTTTATATCCGAAGAAGGTGTGTAGTTAGGTGTTGAGGAAGTTTACTGATTCCCGAATAATTTGGAGCCTGATCAGCCGTTGCATTAGTGCTTAGCGATTTCAGTCTACAAAGTGCATGTCCTATGCCATTAAGAAAATACTACGTAGAGTTCATGAAATTTGCAATGAATGTGAACTATGTTGTAAACTTTACAAGGGGCCATGGTAAACGAGCATGTGCGATGCTGTATGTATGGACATCTTACTGTCTTAAATATCTCATAATTAGAAACTTTTTTGAGACTGGGAGATAACCTTTCTTAGCGTATACAATGTAAACACAATGTGATTTATACCAAACGAGTAAAAGAACGCATATTTTATGCATGTTATCTATAAAGTACACTAGAATTTATAAGACCATCGAAAATCAGTGTGAAAAATGTATGCTACTGAAGTAGCCACTTTTTAACTGAGTGTTGTTTCTACAGGAGGCCGAAAAGAAGTGCATTCAAAGGTCGACATCCTGACGAGTCCAAAGTACTATAGGATTATGCCGCACCTAAGTAATCCTTCCCAATCAAATACGCATTTCAGAATTTCGGCCAACATTTCATGAGGTCGGTCACGCGTTGCATGTTGGTCACACAATCCGGCGTTTGTTCAAAAGAGCAAAAGAACATCTGCCAGCACGGTTAGGAAAGGGTAAAATAAAGAATGTCAACGACTTTATCCTCGCTCGCATAGTAGACACAGACCACCGTTTAGACGCCAGAGAGGCCTTCCGAGTGATTTACAAGGCTTCGTCAAGCTATCAAAAATACTTGGGAAGCGCCTGTTAACTACGGCAGAAGGGTCTGCAATCAGGCCACGCGAAACCAGTCCTATGCGGACAGAAGAACTTCATGCAGGTCCCACAGTTGTCATGGCTCAAAGTCACTAGCCAACCACCTGCATACAATTACCTCTCCCGGGACCCACCTTCCCTCTGGCGCTGACTGGAATTTTGGCGTCTCCCTCTCCCCTCCCCCTAAAACCGAGCCACAGCATAATTATCGACTCGCCCATATCTTTTGATTCGTTATTTCAATAACCATTCAAGTATACAGAGCTGAAGAGAAACTATCGAAGGCAGGCGTATAGTCGCCAAATTGAATTCTTCAAGGGAAATTTTCACAACTCTAAGGCAGTTTTACTATGAATCAAAACAAATCCCTTCTTTTAAGCGGGATCTTGTGACACCAGTATCTGGGAAGAAACTATGTTGAAAAACTCAGAGTATCAAGTTTTACCTAGGAACTTTTAAACTACTGCAGATTTATTCACCAGAATGGTGGAGAAACATCTGCGCAAACAACCTGCTGCTTCGTGGCGAGTTCGTACAATTGGACTTTCATATTAGTGACAGTGAATACGCTGATGTTAACATGACTATTATTTCCGTTGCCGGCAGCAATACTACCGGTCATACAAGCACTGCTAAAATTTGTGTTGGTTAGATGCGGTTATTTAGCCGTACCTGATGGACACTACACAGTTGACCTACTTAATTATTTTATGTTGGTGTGATCACGCTGGCATGGTCATGCTGTGCGTTGCGGTGTGTGCCCTGTTGGCGGCCTTGTTTCTTTGTTGCCGTTTCTATGGTTTTCAGCCCAATGCCGGTGGTCCTTCTTGAATTGCGGTCTGTCGTCTCCTAACTTTCCCGTTGGAAGTTTCAGGGTTAGGGTTTAGGGCTGCGGTTGAGGGTAAGGGGGGTCAGGGCTTAGGGTTAGGGCTTAGTGGTTAGGGCAAATATTTTCAAACCACTCGAAGTACAACCTCGCATGCCCAATAGCTTTTATTTTGCATACAACTACTTGAACTCGTCGCCTGTGCGTTCCCCGTCCGCACTTTTAAAAACCCCTATTACCACTCGTCCCCTATTACAGATGGCTGAGGTTCATTTACTTCAAGTGGGCTACATAAACACATCTGACCTTCATGCTAATACCACTGTTACTACTACTACTACTACTACTACTACTACTACTACTACTACTGCTACTACTACTACTACTAATACTACTACTACTACTACTACTACTACTACTACTACTACTACTACTACTACTACTACTACTACTACTACTACTACTACTACTACTACTACTACTACTACTACTACTACTACTACTACTACTACTACTACTACTACTGCTACTACTACTACTACTACTACTACTACTACTACTACTACTACTACTACTACTACTACTACTACTACTACTACTACTACTACTACTACTGCTACTACTACTACTACTAATACTACTACTACTACTACTACTACTACTACTACTACTACTACTACTACTACTAATGACACTGCCAAAACAACTGCAAAAATGTTTGCCTCACATTTTTAAATTAGTAGCAGTGTGTCATAGTGAGCTGCACCGCCGAAATGTTGACAGTAAGACCACTCGCTAATGAGGAAATAGATGATCCGAAGAGCCTCATGTGATCGTCGTTAATTTTAAATTGTACTCTTACTCAACAATATACTGTTTTGTAGCTAAGTCCTAAAAGACAGTGTTGCGTTCTTGACCCTACTGTGTTACTATTACTGCACTAAACTTTGTTGATCTGGTTCCAATAAGTTCCTATATCGTTGGTTGCGATAGTTGATTCCATACTAATTACGGTGTCGGCAAGGCTAGAACTAAATTAGAGACAGTTGTTGAATCCTGAAGCGCAGAAAGTACCAGAAATTATAAGAGGGATTGCCATCTAGGAAATGACTTCGCCAAAGAACGAAACTGAATGCCATAAGTAATGACACAAGCCAATGACGGTGAACATGAATTAAAGTATGTCCACCGCCAAAACCAACATCCCTGTCTCCAAAGTACTCCCATACTATCAAATCTTAGAGGTAGGCCACCTCTTTCGTTTGTCCGCAGGCATTCACTGATCTTCCATTCCCCTATGTAGACCGTCAAAGCCTCTCTGTGACACTTAACTCACAGAAAGACAGTCTGCTTTCGGGTTGGAAAGGTAATTCTTTGTCTGGATCGGTTTGTCTGACAGTGGGTAGGCGCATTCAGACCTTGCCGAATTTCTATTTGCTCTTCGGTACTATAAGTTAGGAAACTTCTTCGTCCATTTTAACTGATATAGGAAAACAGAAGTCAGGTATTAATGGTCTAGTATAGAGAACAAGAGAATGTACAATGTTTAGGTATTACTTTAAACGAGCAGATGAACGTTTACTTCAGATGACTGTGTCATCGCACCTACGGAGACGAGGATGAATGGCGTCCGACACTTAGTCAGTTGCTCCGGTGCGCAGCTTGTGAAAACACGGCTAGTGGGGCCTGCTTTTTAAATAGGCTATCCCTGCAACACGTGGGGCCCAATGATATCTCGGTATAGGAATTACTTATCACTTAAGGCAAATCACTTATTGGTAGAAACTGAATAAGCCTTAAATGTTAGTACAGCACACCACCAAAAAGCATTTTTAAAATTTATGATCCGGAATTGCCCAAAAGAATCAAAATCCTTGCGAACCCCTTGGAGTAGGCGATTTGCGTTTGGATACAGCAGACTGTCTACGATCAAACATCTATCGAAAGAGTCTAAAGGAGGGCTAGTAATTTGGCTACAAGTACTAACTTGTCACCAAAAGCAGTCTCACCAACAAACCTGAATCGATCTCCCCCTTACAATTTGAAAAATGTGTTGGGCTCTGCCAAAGGTGAAACGTACTGTGCTCTGAGCTCCAGCACTTTCCTTAAATTCGGCACTAATGGTGGAGATAAGTCAGGAAATACGGAGTATAGACTTGGTCGCGGTGGCTGTCCGGATATATGGCCGCCGACTGCGCGTTCTACAACACTGCTAATCTTCCCCACATAACTGGACCACGCTCCAAGTAGAAAAACAACGATGCTGGAGATTCAAACTGGCCACCCTTGTCTAGGTTTGGCAGTTAGGCATATGGAGTCTAGCCGTTACCCTCGACACACATGGAAATCGGGTAAGGTCAGCACTGAATGACCGTCTTGTGCAACTAGGCGTCAGGTACCGCAGTCAATCCATCAAAGGGATTAGTTTCTGCTGGATGCAGTAATAACTGACAGCATAGAAGCGAATTCTTGCAAGGACTGTTTTAGGGGATGAGTTGGTCCAAGTAGTTCTGCCTGATATTCTGACAAAGAGTGAGAAATGCACCTTTAGGACAAATCCAAAGACACAAAAACTCGAACGCACTTGTAGAGCCGCTGCTTGACGTCAGCTGTGTTCGCGTGGGCTTGATGCGTGAGGCTTGTCCAATGGGTGTGGATCCCGTCACACAACCTGAGAGCCCCAGAAAACAACAGAAATTCACAGTCGTAATCTTCCTTCCAGTGCTCTTCCGGTGCATTTATAAATTAAACAGAACACTTTGTACAGCTAAGCATAGTTAAAAGGGGCGCTCCTTCTACGCTCTCTGTAAAAAGGGAATTCACGGAATATGTACTCCTCCTAGAAGACACTTTTTTTCCACGCAAAATTGATATAAAACTCTGGCGGCGAAATGGTCTACGGACAACGTTTCACCGAATGCACTACATGTTTTGAGATATGACCTTACAGTTTTCAAATAGCTTTTCGGAAGAAGTACAAACTACTTTCTGCAAATAGTTTTTATTCATGCTCTGGAGTGACAAAAGTCGGCTGAAAATTTGTCGAGGACCTTGTAGATGTCGATAAGTACCCCCTATGTTCTGTTCTAAAATGTTCACGGTGGTTGCACCTTATTGTGAAATTAAGGTGAGACGATGCATCTGAGAGCCAGAAATCATCCGCAAACATAACAAAGTACGTTTGCCACGCACCTATGACAATAAAGATGACGCATGACTTTACTAGGTGCATTCTCGCGATACAGGAAATCTGGACAGCGCTAGATCATTCCTACGCTATTCAAACCGGAAAGAAATCGTTCCTATTTAGTAATTGCGCATAAACCTGCGCACATGCGGATCACTCGTGGGTCTCTGGCAAGTTTTCCTCTGGTCGCCATGGCTACGTGCCTGGCAGTGGGGTTCGGAAAAAGCACAGCGTGTAGGGTCTAGTGAGTGGGACGATGTGAGCAAACAGCCATCGAAAATTAACATACAAGAGCCTGTGAACCCACCAATTATTACCGCCGTGCTTTCTTCATTGCAGCAGCTGATTATCTTGTCCATCGAAGCCTCATAGTGTACCTGAAAAAGCGAAAATAAAACTTTTTTCGACCCGAGAACTATTTTTGCCATCGGTACGATAGGGCATTCCCTAAGGTGTTCAGGTTTATCAACCTGAAGGGGAGCTTACGTAGGTTTTTTGTCTATACGGTGGCTGAGGTTGCAGCCTCCAAACGTGGACGCTTTTTGGTTCGGGGACTTACGTAAGTACAAAAGTGGGTAAGATGTGGTTATGTGGCTCCACCTGATGGACACAAAATTGTTGGGGTCAGGGTTAGGGTTTAGGGTTACGGCAACTATTTCTCGACCACTCAAAGTACAACCGCGCATTCCCAATAGCTTTTCTTTTGCGTACAACAACTTGACCACTTCACCTGTGCTTTTCCCGTTCACAACTGTAAAGACCCCTATTACCACTGCTCCCGTATTCCAGGTGGCTGGGGTTCATTTACCTCAGGTGGGGCTACGTAACCACAAAAGTGTGGAGAAAAAGACGAATTTCGGGCAAATTTTATGTAGGCACACGCAAACTGACCTTGACCACCCACTCACTATGCACGTGCCATCTCAGAAACTGGACTTTCGGTTGCGTAAGCAGTTGTTCAAAGTGGACAGTCGGGAGGGAACCACTGGCCGACGACACCTTCCAGGTACGTAGGAGTTCCGCGATGTCGGTGAGGAGGAGAATGCTGACATCACCATTAGAATCGCCCCAGGCGATCACATACTGCGTGGTCTGGGGACGAATCCTGTGTTGGGAAGGGATGAGAATCGGATTGGTGGGTGAACGCAGGGGTCCATGTCGTGATATGAGTAAGCTGTTTTATTTTACGATCGATTCCTACTGTTTAAAGACACTTCTGGCTACCTAATCCAATGGTGGTGTTAGGAGTTAGCTTCGTTGTACAGCGGTGTGATGTGATAAGTTACGATTTTAGGACTTTTGCCGGAGATTGGAAGCAAGCCAGAAATACCAGGGTTTACACAAAGACAGGCGACATGAAGTACGAACACCCATCGGCGGCCTGATGATGGCTGAGAGGCCCGAGACAGTCTCCTCGTGCAGGACAAAGTTTTAGAACGAATTTGCAACCACCTCCACCCCAACTCAGTTTTTTGGAATTCGGATGAGTGACAGATGCATTTGGCTACTTACTTCGCATCTTATAATACGTTAGGTCAGAAACAGCTTCCATAGCAAATAGACGCTATGACTGTCAGCAGTTTCTCATCTACTGTCTTACTTTATCTAATTTTTCGCCGGATCGTACCATAGCCTAATAGAAATAAGTCTAGTAAAACGGAGCACGACCGCCAACTAGTGTTCTGATTTACAGTCAGAAACTTTCCTTTTAGATGTAACTATGTGTCTCAAGGAGAATAGCTATAGGCAATCAGATTATCGTGACTGTGCTGCTATTTAAAATACTGTAGAAAATAAGTTGTTGCCCTCATAACAGCCCAATTTCTAATTTCAGGCTGGGTATTAATGTGTCCATTGAGGAAGCTGTCTTCATAAACAGCTTTCCTTTCCTTTGCGAGATCGCTGCTTGTCGCAATCCGGACATGCAGTGGTGCAGGTTTAGACTGCCGGCGAAATACTGTGGTCTATTATCGGGGCTCGCTGCGTCTCAAGGATTGTAAACGTTTGCTAGGCCAGAATCAGCAAACCATGACCCACGCAGCCTGGCGTGCGCTGACAATTCTCTGGCATCTGGTTCCCTGCTGGTAGATGAGCTTTCACTCCCGCTGGGTACACACATCGTGAGCGCGGCCGCCCAATCATCCTCCTCTTTCTGGCCGGTTGTGGTGCTCTCTTTGTTTAAAATCCTGGTTAAGCGTTTGCTTGTTGTGCACCGGGGAGTGTGGTGGTACACTAAGGTGCGGGTCCGGCCGTACCAGCCACCTAGCCCTCCCCCGCCTCCGGTTTCCTTGGCTCTGTCTTTACACCAGACTCAGGTGAGGAGGGTAGAGAGCGGTAGATGCTGCGCAAGTCTACCCTCACTATAAACCAATCCACGCTCAAGTCGTCATACCTGCCTCAACTTGCCGTGGAGCACACAGTGGACATCTTCGAACACGGCGGTCGAACTATCACACCGGGTCTCGCGTACAGCTGACCTTTGAACTGAAGGCAGTAGGACGATTATCATGCGCGGAGTCGACTGATTTCCTCCTTAATGCGATCGGTTGATTGGCGCTATCGGTCTTGTGCCGCTTATGGCCTAGAACACCAATCGAACAAGATGCAGCAGTGCTGAGAGGATTAATTTAAAAACGTTTGAAGTACATTTTTACGCTACCAGATACCGGCCGACGAGCCCTAAATAAGTCAGAGCAAGGTCACCTTTCAATCATTTCGATAATTTAGCACAATGGCCCCTTCTATGCGGATTACCCTGTTTTACGGCCACAGCATACAGAAACACTGCCAAATGTGATACGATTTTTAGTTGTTTTTTTAGGGAGAGCAAATTTACTGCCGTCAACACTGCTAGAATGAGGCAGGGAGTTGCGATGTATGTGGATATGCTCCACGGAAATAAACTCTTACCCCCAGGTTAGACAAACAGGAACAGTGTCCAACCCAATGATGCGACAGTAAGGTTCAAACGTTGTCATTTCGCAGAACTCCAGTTCCCTGTCCCTGTAAGGGAAGAAATAAGATCATGTGAAATTCGCAAAGGGCAAAAAAAACAAGGCAGATAAGAAAGCTCACGCACCCTGTACTTGAAACGAATTTGCTAATCTCGTTCAGGAAGAGGAAGTCAGTGTACCACTTTGGGGTGACTCTTTGGGTCTGTTCTTCGAAGACCAGTGAACGTTGTTTAGTTATCTTCAAGTCGGATGACCAGAATATGAGGGTTCCGTCCTGAAAAAACCGACATGAAGACTGTGATAAAAGACAAGGAAGGGTCTTAACCTGGACGTGTACGATAGGTACAGATGTCGATATGCAGAGAACTTTCGGTAGGACGCGTGAATATGTACTCCCATTGTACACAGGTGGCCTTGAGCTAGATTCCGGGAAGACTATGGTTAGGGTTAACGGTTAGATGGTAGTTGGTAGCCCTCCCGGTTCCGAAAACTCCCAGCTACCTGTCTTACGGGACCGGTGGTAATAGGGGCTATACGGATGGGGCAAATGAGTGGAGGCGTAAATGGCGCTGGTAGTGTATGCCTGGAATTGACGCTCCTGCTAAAGTGAAAGCCTAATTTAAATAAGGTGAAAAATGCAAGAAGGGTATGGAAATGAGCATGGTTAACTAGAACGGTATGCGGAATAAATGCAGCTTTACCGCAGACTGGAAAGAATAGCAACTGAAGGTGAAAAACCAACGGGAAGAAGGCAGTGTGTCTTAAGGTCATTCCGCAGTATGTGCGATAGTACTCAAACCAATAGAATGGACATGAGAACACGGGAATCAAGCAGCGGCACGCAGGACGGCATAACGCAAGCGGGGTAAGACTTTAATGCCAAGAATATGTTTGGGCGGAAGAGAAAATCCGCAAATAATAGTTTATTGCCACTGTGGCCACACTTAGAATTAAAACTATGGCAGTAGTTGTGTGCTATACGTTAGTGGAGAATCGGTAGACACCCTCTCTGCGCGACGGTTGTCCTTTTCGCACACGATCACGCCGGACTCTGAAGGAGGTCTGGAGTAAAAAGACCCAAGGACGCAGGCAAACCGACAAAACGGAGACCCGCGTCCATCCGCCTAGGATGCTACTGAGAAGCATGATGAATCATAATCCGCCTAGGATAAATCTTTCGCCCTTTACTAAAGTTTTACGTGTGGGGGGTGCAATACGATGAATCTATATAGGCATTTTTGCAGCGCCTCGTTCTCGGGGCGGTTAAAGTGAACAAGAAAGTCACCCTGACAGGGCTTCTGCGCGTGTACTCCCGGACAGATTGAGAACGTAATCACAGCTACTGAAATCGTAGTGCCTTAAACTGGAAGTGCAGAAAAGGATCGCTAACTGGCAGGGCTACCAACTACCATCCCGCGGGGTTAACGTTAGGGTTACGGTCAGGGGTAGGTTTAGGATTAGGGTTATGGTCAGGAAAAGAGAATAAGTGCCCTCCCTGGAATTTGGAGTAAGGCCGCCTGAAGTATGTTGGCGCGACGTTTTTCCTTCGGTGTCATATTAAACTTTCTTACTTTTTGTAGGTGGTACTTTCGTCGCCATCGTGGACACCCGCTACCGTTTCAAGGGTTCAGGGGTAGCTTACACGCGAGTTAAAATAAAATTCAGGGACATTGTGCCGCATCCAACACACGTCATATTTTCACGTACACCACATTCCTTTAAGACGAAGGACTAGAAAGAAATGGGGATAGACGCGATTGCAGCGGTCGACGTTGCCACATCCATATATACGCTGGCCACAGACACGCGTTGGCCCACGAGACAGTCCCCGATCTCTCACCGAAGAAAATTTTTGCAGGGTCCCATTTAGAAGGAATCGTCGCGGTCTGACCCTCGGTTCAGACCGAATTACGCCTTTAGTTGGTAATCTCCGAAGTCCCGACTAATAGTGTGCCAGGATAGTTTCAAAGCTTGCCAGATCCGTTCTAAAGAGGAGGATTAACACTGTAATGGGGAGGATATAGTACGGGTGTCCCTAAGATTTTTCTTCCCCACCCGCCATCTACGAACGACAATTCCGAGTCAAATGGGCGAATAAGCTGATATGGCACAGACCTTCCCTCGGACGGATGTCCTTCTATACCAAATCGTAAAAAAACCAAAAAGTCGAACATGGATTTCTGGGGAAAAAATGAAGCAAATGCGGTTTAACGAATCTAGGGAGAAGTTGGAAAATCAGTATCATCAAAATCTCGAAAAGCAGTCTCTTTGGATTTCCGCACTATGGTCGCATTTTCGACAGACTAACCCCATTTTCTATTCGTGATCTCGACCGGGGAAAATACAGAATCGCCCGAATAAAAACAAAATTCCGTATGAAGCGGCCATATGCCCTGTCAAACAGGAAAATCCGGGTGGTTGAGAGGAGGACTGGGCGGACACCGGAGAGAATTTGTTTAAAGTCACATGGTTACACACGCATCAGGATGGTATGGAAGGAGTTGAAACGAAAAAACCCTAAAGGATCAACAGTAGCAACCCAAAACACTTGACAGAATTCTACTTGTCAAATAGATGATCCGCTTTAGATTCTCGACTGTTACCTAACGATTTCTATGTCTCCGCTTTGGGGACGGTAGTTTCTTGAGTGTGTAAACATTCTGACTTCAGCAGAGGAAAGTCGATTTGCACCAAGGTCACCCCCCCCCCTCCAGTTGCACTTCATTTCGGCTAGAGCGTTGCGTATGCAGTCCAACTAGTATCCCCCATGTTTCGCCAATGCTTCGTTTCACATGGAAAATTATCTTAACTCGTGGATTCGCTTTTTGGAAGGGACAAATTAAATCTGTCTCGGTGTCGCTCTACCCGCGTCACTTCAACTACATTTCCCAGAGAAACGTGCAAACCGACAAATAGGCCATTCTCTAACATTCACATAGCGTTTTTAGGTTAAAAGGTTCATAGTAAGTTCCACAATTTTACAGTTATAATCAAAATACCTCATGCGAAATATCAGCTCACCGTTTTTGCCACAATAAATCCCCCTCCGTGCCTTCGTGCAACGGTGCGAGCAACTGGCTCCCGGTTCGGCAAAACGCAAGTCTTTATGGGTTCCTTGATTTGAATAAGCCGAGCCTTGGCCAATCGCAAATCTCTGGCCTTGTGCTTGCATAGTAGGAAGGTGCATATGTCACTACAGGAGAGACTGCCAAGTCCACTAATGTCGATTTCATCAAAGAGTGTTTTGACCAGTATGTCAATCTAAAGCTTCAACTGAATCAGCACCGAGAACCAAATACTTCGCCTGACGGTCGCCTAAGGTTTCCCTTCATAGTATTTCGAAATGTATCCAGATCCACGCGTCCGCCTTGCTTCTGACTGCTTGTCCATAGAGCGTATTGGAAACGCTTCAAGTCCTCGAATTCGAGTTCGTCTATGACCTGGAAGTTAGTTTCATGTAAGCCTTTGATGAGAACCCACGTTTTTCTCACTGTCGGCATGAGTTGAAGGCGTCTTGACTGCCGAGCGTGAATGTAAACTAGCGGACCGGAATTTTCGCTCAAAACGCCGATGGCCATTTCGCCCTTCCTCATTTGGCGTGGACACTCGCGAACTGAAAGGCGACAGGGTAAGACAAACTACAGGCAAACCCCAAACGCAGTTGGCTCCATTTTTGAGCAAAAAAGATGCTCTTTTCTGCCGATTTTGACCGTCGTCCGTGGGCCATTTGCACTAGTTTGCAAGTGCTGAGCGCAAACTTACAGTGCCTGAGATAGACGCCGTTGCTTGCATTCCGGTTGGTTACCGATGCTCCAATCAAATGACCGGTGAACGTGTTATAATTACTTAACTAAAATAAGTAGAGCAGCAAAATTATGTGATCCTTGTCGGTAATTAATCATTAGGTAAATAGGTTAACTCGAATAGTCATCTTAAGTGAGTCTTTCTTTAGCTCCGGTTAAATAAGAATTCGAGCAAATTGAAGCACGGTTTTTCCGAAATAAATTTGAACAAGACAAAAGGGACGAAACATGCAGGATTTAATGACGCGACCTCTTATCTAACTGCACGCGGTCATTGCATACTTGAAAGACAAGGTAAGCTGTTCAGTCTAGAGGGGTGAAACGTGATAGGTAAAATAAAACATGGACTGTTAGTCTGATATGCGGGTGCACATGACGAGGGGGAAGGGGGGGGGTACTCATCTAAACAAGCGAGTTCAGACTACAGTGAAAACTTGTCAGGCATGACTAAAACTGCGACGCGCGGGACAGCAGTCAGTCATGCCGGGGAGAGGGGGGGGGAGGAAGTGAGAGGACAGGCATGGGAATGCGGGGTGCGAAGCCGATCACGTGACCCAGCCGCTCACAGAGTTTTGGTTTTCTCCTCCATATCGCAGCGGCTTTTGTAAAGCGCAAGAGACACCCAGTGGTCGCCCGAAGCAGAACCTTAAATGCAACCTTTAAGTCCAACGTCTGACCCGTGTCCGCCAGGTGCTTCGTAAACGAGATACTGGGTGCCTTAATTTCCGTCTTAAGCAACCACTTCGGCATGTGTTCAGCTGACAGAGCTGTCAACTGTCTTTACGTGCGCGAAAAGGGTATGGCATGTAAGGCCCTTGGGTGACCCTAATTCGCCACAAACCAAACTCTAACCATGGTCATGCCTTAAATGGGAAATCTCCAGCTCGTACGCATTTAGGGAAAACTCGGACGTAACCGTAACCCGGAGTCGAGCCCTTAAACCCCAACCCAGGCCTGGCAACCCTAGTCCCAAGAATAACCCAATTAACGCCAATTCTAACTGTTGCCCAAAGCCTAACCTCGAGCGCAAAACGGGCAACGTTAATGTCGGTGACGCTATTGGAGGTCAAAAGCTGCTTCCTGCATAGGCCCTATCGAAACCTTCTGTTAAGCAAACCATTATGAAGCACACCTAACTAAGTGAGATAAGAAGGCAGACTTTTGAGGAGCTACCCAGGGGGTTACATGCCCTACCCTTACCTTTTGGATTAATTACGTCGCCTTTAATGATTCGCCTGAGCAGAATCCCTATCGCAACATTCCGCCAGGGGAACCATTATGAGGCACACCTAACTAAGTGCCTTCACGTGTTCCATAAACTTGGAACTAAACACACAATGTTTCCTCTAAAGTGGCTTAACATACCCTTTCATAGGGGCCTTTATATTAACCAACATATCTCAGCTTTTTCATTTCCATTAGATGTTTTGTGAATGATATTGGTGAACTTGGTTACAGCAAACTACAAAAAGAATCAAGCGAGCATCCAAAATTCCCAAGATTTAACTTCATTAAAATTGAAATATTCCATTCTTTAATAAGGGTACTTTAAGGACGAAGTGAATTTATACTAAAATGGTCATAAGGGATAGATTTCTCATCAAAACCCGAAGAAAAAAAGTGACGGTATTTCAATTGTACTATTTTCTGGATGCATTTTAAATGGGTAAATGGAAATTTACTTAATTAAAAACCACCAAACTTCTGGCAGGATTTTGCCTAAGATTATATTCCCTAATAATTGCTCATACAGTAGGTGGGCTAACTCAAGCAATATCAACTGGAATTCCGAAATACGTTTTCGGTTCGAGAAGACTAATTAAGTAGGGTTGTAAAACTATTCGTTGTGTAGCATAATTCTATTATAATTCAGTTACCTAAGGATGCCGGTTTTCGACCGAACTTCTTCCCGGCCGCATGAAAAAAACTATACTCCATAAAAAATGACAACATAAGAAGCATACATTTATCTCATTAATTTCCATACCCTAAGAAATTCAATTATATTTCATGAAAGCCATGCATAAAATACTCATTCTTTTCCTCATTCGGTAGAAAATTACGTCTTATTCCGACGCTATACTCGAATGAGGGACATAATTCGGTTTTCAAAAACTCCAATTCCGGAATAATTTTGAACCCCGACCCGCCGTAACACTTGCACTCAGGATTTTCAAACTACAGACCGTATTTTTCCGCGTAGGGAAAACCATACATTTCTCTACGGTATTAAGAGGAGGCCATATGGGATTCATAAAATTTAGCAGTGGATTTCAGCCATATTGTTAAGCCACATTGGTAAATGCAGAGACATGACGTTTTATAAGGGCCATTTCACGGTATTAAAAGATCTCACACTTAGAAACTTTTTAAAAACCGGATTACACCCTTCCTTTGAGTATAAATCTGGAAGAAGACGCAATTTTCTACCGAATGAGTAGAAGAATGAATGTTTTTATGGATGTTTTCCATGAAATATAGTTGAATTTTTAAGGGTATGGAAATTAATGAGATAAATGCATGTTGCTTACGTTTTCATTTTTTACAGAGTATAGTTTTTGCATTCAGCCGGAAAGAAGTTCGTTCGAAAGGCGGCGTCCTTGGGTAACTGAATTATAAGAGAATTATGCTGCATAATGATTTGCTTTACAGTTATACTTAATTAATCTTCTCGAAACGAAAACGCATTTCGGAATTTCGGTTGACATTTCATGAGTTAGTCCACCTACTGTACATTTCAATGCACATGAAAATTTCTGCCAATATTGCATGGGTTTCGGTGCATGACGAACCTAAAGGTCATTTTCCGTTTTAACTACACCCGGAGGATTATTACACAGCCATCAAATGAGGAAATTTTAAAATGTCAGAAATAGTCGGATAAATTAGCAGGAAACCAAACGATTTCTCCTGAACGCGAGGAGGATAGTGGCTTTCTCGTCCATGTCTCTGAGCATAAACAGCAGGACTCTGATCTTTTGTTCAAAGGACAAAATATGGCGGGTAAAACGAGGGTTTTCAAATCGGAAGCCACGTAGAATATCATCAAGCATATTACTGAAATGCAATTGATTCTGCGTGCTGACTCTGGTCAGAATTGTGAGTAGATACATGTGATCGGACACTGAATTTGTAGGCTGATAGCTACTGAACACATGAAAATGCGGATTGTGATCGTTACCTCTAAATTTTCACAACGTTGGTGAAATAAAACGTTCGTAATTAAAACAAGGACCATGGGGATACCTTGGTTTTGGCCACTTGGTCAGATGTTTACCACCGGGGAAAAATCCCGAAAGTTAGAGTCGATGGATTCCTAGAAACATTTTTCACTCAAACCAAGTGTGTGCTCGAATAGGATGGAGGGCTTCACAAAGTGAGCGTCTACGGGCGACGGACCTGGTGAGAATAGTTGGTAGAGGGCAAAGCTTCCTAGACCAGCTGGTTTAACATCTGGACAGTGACGCATGTAACGTGTGGTTTCGCAGTGAAGTGAACAAGGACTGGATCGATCCGCCTCGTGATAGGTGGTTTTTGCACCGATTAAGTTTTGGCTCGTTTCCTCTTCTTTTTCTTTTTCTTCTTCTTCTTCTTCAACCTTTTGACAATAACTCTCTGCCACCACCGAGTAACCGGCGTTCAAGAAGACGTAGTGGACGACGCCTCGGAGAGACACGCTAACAATAGCCATGACCTTCCGAGAGTTCAAGTTTGGTTTCGTCAAATTTTCTGGGGCGCCTGTAGTGGCCCATCTTCGGACGCAACGCTGGGCCTCTCGCGACTGTTTGTACAGTGCGTGACCTATCTCATGAAATGTTGGCTGAAATTCTGAAATGCGTTTTCGATTAGCAAGGATTACTTGGTCGCGGTTGTAATATTGATTATCATAAGGCATAGTCTTATAACATTTTAGACTCGGCAGGGTGTCGGCTTTTAAATGCAGTTCTTTTCAATCTCCTGTAGAGAGCGTTCTCGGTAAAAAATGACAACTTAAGTAGCATGCGTTTCTCCAATTGATTTTAGATGGTCTTGGAAATTCAAATATATTTTATAGAAACCACAAACAAAAATGTGCTTTCTTTTAGTCAATCAATAGAGAATCACGTCTTCTTAATATTTTATACTTAAGGAAGGAGTATAATTAGGTTTTAAAAAAGTTTTCCAATGGCCGAAAAATTTGGAGCCCGATCATTCGTTGCATTAGCGCTTAGTGATTACACTCTACAAGGTGCATGCGTTCCGTGTAGAGAAAATCCCATATATCTATATGTCATTAAAGAGATATCATGCAGGGTCCATAAAATTTCGCAATGGATGCGGACCATGTACATTTCATGAGGAGCAGTGGTAAACGGCCAGGTACGATGCTATGTGAATGGACATATCGCGGTCTTAAAAAGTCTCATAATTAGAAACTTTTTTTAAAACCTAATTATACTCCTTCCTTAAGTATAAAATATATAGAAGACGTGATTCTCTATTGACTGACTAAAGAAAAGTATATTTTTGTTAGTGGTTTCTATAAAATATATTTGAATTTCCAAGGCCATCGAAAATCAATGGGAAAAATGCATGCTACATAAGTAGTCATTTTTTACCGAGCACGCTTTCTACGGGAGATTGAAAAAAAGTGCATTTAAAAGCCGACATCCTGCCGAGTCTAAAATGTTATAAGACTATGCCTTATGGTAATCAGTATTGCAACCGCGACCAAGTAATCCTTGCTAATCGAAAACGCATTTCAGAATTTCAACCAACATTTCACGAGATATGTCACGCACTGTACGTGCCTACTAAGTACAGTCTGGTTCCCAGTCAATGTCGGGCGTGCAGACTGGCCAATTATCTTCGAGGCTGAGTCAGACGTGACCTCCCTGACGGCTTTGGACAGCTGCCCCCCTGTAACGGCCCACAACTGGTATAGATTTGTTTGAATGAACTAACACTTTTGGACCACGGACCTGGAATGATGATAGCGTAACTGCGTGCTGGTAAAGATGGCCAGTGTTCCTTCCTCTCAGTACCGCCGACTCCATCCCCGCGACTTACCGTTACGCTCGCATCGCTCTCTCCCCCTCTACGTCGGCACCTCCCTCGGCCCTTCCCTGCAGTTGCCCACGGCGCTGCATACCCCACCGGTTGTTTAGCTGGCATGCCAGAGTCGCCTCTCCAGACAGGTCACTCCACTGCTGTGACTCATTCTTCTTGTACGATTAATCAGTATTATATGTACTTCAAATTCCAATCTTCTTCCATTGTATTTGTCGCCTACTTGACGTTCCTGCCTCTCTTACGTGCGGATGAGTATCGCGACATGCTAAGCACTCTATTCAGATCGATCTTAGCCAGGATCTCCTCCCAGCGCTTCGCTATCTTGGTGTGTACAACCCTTGACGTCCTCGGCCGCTACAACACTCACACCCGTGGCGTCAAATGTGCCCTCGTTTGACTGCTGACTCTTACCAGCCTCTTCCCTAATAGCTCTGTACAGAATAAGACGTCCTCCCAACTGGCGTACCTCTTCTTCACTCGCTTTTCAGAACCGGGGTCTGGTTAATGTAGTGGCTAGGACCTAACGGTAGCTAAAACTACTGCAGCACAGTTTTCCCGTAATGGAACTTTGGTGAAGACCGAAGACTGTCATAAACTGCCCACTTTCCTAACATGTCGTGATATGGTACATAGATTGATTTTTGTTGGAAATGGGTAGCACTGCACAAGGTTCGATACGACAATTTTTTACATTTCACCTCTGTTTCTGGGTATCTCAACTGGAGGTGTCGGAAAACAGTCTCGCGGAATATTTCCAGGCGTGCTGCAGCCTCGCAAACTATATGACCGCGGCCGGCTTCAAGTGTTGCTATTACATTCTAGCCCTTGGGGCTAGAAGGCGATTTCCTGTAAGTCTTATTTTCAGCACAGACTTTATCATCATTATATTTTTCAAAGCAAAATCTCACTGCTGATTCTGTGACAGAGTCCTCACTGCCCCCTCTGTCTTTTCAGTTGCAATACGGTCGTTTCCACTTACGTAAGTAAGAGTATTTCTGATCTCACCTACTTGTCCTGTAACAACTGCAAAATCAGCGAAATGATTTTCAGAAAATTCTAATTGAGTCCAACGCAATAAGGAAATATATCATGTACTCTGGAACTACACCTGCTTCAGCGTCAGAAAATAAGCATTTCATCAAAAATGTACATTTAAAAGACTGAAGTGAAAAACAGCTCCTAAATATTTTCCGGCCTATTACATAGGAAGGGGTCTTTTTGCAAAAGAGAAGAATATGTGGGGTTTCCCGATTGGATAAAAACAGGCCGACTGCATAGAATGATCGCAAATATTCCATAAAATAAAAAACATGCTAACATCTGTTTACAGTAGCGTCCTCATGACCAACGCTGCAACTTCGCCTACCTGACCGAATGTCAGGAGAAATATTAAAAATAGTAATAATTATGCCATCCAGTATAATCTTAGCGTGCTTTGGCACGACATGCATACGAAAAATCGAGTAAGTTTTGATTAATTGATTCCTTAAATGTGAGGAAACAGAGGTGACTGTTGTAGGTCTAAGTACATTTTTCATTTTTGCCCTTGCCATTTCTTGTACACCCGAACACTTTTGTACTCTTGTTCAAATATGATAAAATACAAACGACAACCATCTTCGATTTGCAACAACACGTGTTCTGATTTCCCTGCCGTTTGAGGTCGAGGGCTCATGAGTTACTTTTATGTGCTTGAATCCGTTTTAGCCAAGCGAAATAAATATCTCGAAGTTATTTCTTGATCATATCTCCCTGGGCGTTGGTTTTTCCGAACAACAGGCACCGTTAACAATAACTAGTTCGAAACTTCTAGGAATTACCCAAAAGGTATCTGGATATTAACTGCAGCCTGGTTCGGGAGATGACTTTACTTTTCGCGGGTCTGAACAGCAATTCACCTCTGCCGTTTTCCTCTTTCTTTTTCTTCGTCATTATTCGTAGGTTAAACGCAGCTTCCCGCACCCAGAACTAAGTTCTTTTTCCTTGAATATTCTTTTTTGTAGTTCTGATTTTTGTTTACACCTTACTGTTGACTTCGGAGTGGTAAACATCAATTAAAGGCGATCAAGATAGATCTTCTCCATGTCGAAGTCGGTGCGTAACCCACCCCAGGTCTAAGGTGGTGCTTGTGCTTTTGCGGTGCGAAATATCAGTGGACGACGAGGCATTTCATTTTCAGATCCTGCGCATTATTAAGGTAAAGGCACATTTTCTTAATGTCCTTCTTGAATAGAACATATTCTTATTTCAGACCCAATAACTTCTGCGCATACATACTTCATTCTAACTTGACACAGAGGTGCAGTCGCCATACTTGGATTTAAACATATTTTAAATTGTGCTCACATGAGGGATTATCCTTGTCCTACGTGGACCGCCTGATATCTTTTGGCCTGAAAAGCAACAACGCTAGGGTATAATGATACACTGTCGATAGCATATAAAGGTATGTGCGCCGTTTCAGCCGACAATTTAAAAGTTTTGAAATAGGCCGCATTTCTAAAGACCAGGTATCTGGAAGTCCCCTGCTGGCAGTCTTTTGCCGCCTCCTCTGACTGGAAGTTTAGTAGAAGAATTAAAGCATTTTCCTTAAACAGGACGCGGACTGTTGACCAGCACAAGAACCTTCGGCGCGCATTTATTTGACGCAATATCTTCTCCTATGGTTGTAAATACATGCTCCTCGCACCACCCCATTTTCTTCCAGTCGCATGTATTACTTGCATAGAGGGTCAGCTTTTCCTTGCAAATCTCTTCGTAACTTACGTCAGACACTTTCATATGCAATAATCCCGAATTTCAAAAATGACGTCCATTTACAACTGAGCTATGTGTACTTGCAGAATTTAAATAGACGATAGGGAACGAAACGCCTCCCCATCTAAAAATGCCCGCTTTCATTTAAACGACTGCGCAACCTGTTAGTGGTCCGATGTTTATGGATTAGGATCCGGGTGTTATGTACCTCACTGAATCGACAAGCTACGCTACTTCCTGACCAGACCCTTTTGCAGTTAGTTTTGACTTCCGCCACAAAGACTGTTTCGACAAAGTGGCTTGTCTTCTCCGTAGTGACTCTTTTCGGTCGCATTTGCCTTACGATTAAATATCCCTTCATTCTTCGAAATTTTATGCACAGCATAAATGGCAATGATTGGTTGTATAAAATCCTCTTGGTCATCTTCTGACGATTAGATGCCATGTTGTACAATTTTAGACAACCTGCTAGAATTCGCCTCCAATTACTGAAGATTTTGACCTCCCTCCCCGAAAATGATTTGCCTCCTGTTTTCCCTTTGTGCTCCAGCCTTTCTATGCATGATTTTTTTCCAGTTGGTTTCAACTCTCTCGCCTACGGCGGAAAGTTACGTGCGAAGTCTGAGCTTCACCGACAAAATGATTTGAACCTTCATGGACTTCCATGAGGAACGTTTGGAATTGGTCACGTGCACAGTCAGTTGTGTTTAACTTGCACTTTCAGAAAAAACTGATTTATAAAGAATTAATTTAGATTTTGGGTTTGTTGATATTTGCCCAGACCACATTCTTTTGTATGCCCTTAAATCAACTGAAGCGTTTCGCTCTCTTAGAGACACTACTTTTATTCCTGACTTTATTCTGTAGCGGCCAAAGACGTCAACGGTAGCGCACACAGAGTAACACGAGGCACCGGGCATACGCCCTACATCGGAACGAGCTGAACAAGATTGTTAGTCACGTTATCATTCTCATCCAAGCAGTGAGAAGGAAAAGTCAAACGGTACGAAATATAAATGCTAAAAGAGGGAGTTTAGTTTATCGGAAAATGATAAATGATACAGGGATAGATGGGAGCTACAACGATCCACCTGGATGTGGAGGTGACGCCAAAAAGCCTGCTAAGCGACCGGTAGGGGCTGTAGCCCTGGGGGCAACTGCGAGTGGTCTTGGAGGTTACTGACAGGGAGAGCTTTACTTCGAGAGTTGTAGGGAAAGAGTCTACGGTTATGCAGAACAGCGCACGGACTATTTTTATCAACACGTGGTTAAACCTCTCCATCCCGGATCCGCGTCAAAAATGTTCACTTCACTCAAACAATCCAGTTATTCATACCAAACAGGGGACTAAAATCTACATTATTTCTAATAGGCAAAGTTTGAAAAGCAGCTGCAAGTCAACCAATAAACCTTGATCAGAAGAATAAAGGACCACAAACACTTTTGATGTAACTTTGGTGATAGAATATACATATAAAGGACAAAAACCTGGTCGACGCCATGGCAAGGTATTTGTTTCCAGCGGAAACAGATGCGTTCTTAAGAAGTGAGCACACACAATCAAGTACATTTAATTTTTTTATTCTTCTGACACACGATCTTGTCCTAAGGGGGGGACAATCAAGGTGGGAATGGGCCATGGCCCAGTCCGATAGGTCGTTTGCCTTTTATTTTTCGCACAAATGGTAGACAGTACTTTGAGTTCCAAAAGTATAAATATAACAACCAGGGCTCCCTGCGGAAGAAATTCCGCAGGACGAGTCGTACATGCAGACTGCTCCCTACTAGTCGTTGCCAGACCGCAGCGGTGGGCGGGATTGAATGTTGGAGCCCCGATCCCCGACTTCAATGTCTTGTTCCGCCCGCCCTGGTTCATGTGGCCCTACCAGACACCGCAGTCAATGCTGCGTTGCCAAACTCTCGTGGAAAGAAACGCACAAACTTGGAGTAAATCCTCCGGAACATAGCCTTTTACGCTCGGTCCGAAAGTTTATATATTGGAATTCGGGCTGAAATCCATTAAATACAGTGGAATAACCGCGTAATATTCGCAAGCTGAAAACAGGCAGTCAGTAACACACAAATACTAAATAGTTCACCATATTGGCAGTAGAGATACTGCGCCAATCACAGCAACAAAGGAATGGCGGGTTCGAACACTCGACTGGTAAATGGCGATGGGGGTGTGTGTGAGACTGGTGCCCGGCTAGACACACGAAAGTTCTTCTTCTCCAACAGAGTGGTTGCAGCTTGGAATGCCTTTTCTGAGGATGTTGTTATGTCAGGATCCGTAGATACTTTTAAACAGAGGCTAGATCAACATTGGAGCGCGCATCACAATAATGCCGGACTACGGCCACCTTGATGGCCAACGTTGACAATTTAGTGTTATGACGATGCTACTACCACCGTTCAAGTAACATGTGTTTATGTAATTTATTAATTTTGGACCAAGTCGCACACCGCTGCTCGCGTTCACCACGATGCCTGTAGGCTAAAAATTTTACTTCTTTTCCTGTATCTTAGGTGTGCTTCAACATTCTCCTGCATTTAATCAACAAACCGAGTTCATGTGTCTCTAAATGCTGTTAACGCAGGACATTCTGTGTCCATCTGTACAGTTTTTGTTATTCCCCTTGTATTTCTTTCAAGTTACTTCCTTTCCATTTTCTCCATATACTTCCTCTGCATGTAACCAATAGGGATTTCAAATGTACACACCTACTTTCCCTGAACTAAACTGATACTGATACTGAGGTCGATTCTAGGGACTCCATCCCCACGGTATTTAAGTGCATTTCTCATAATCGACAAGCTGACGCGCATTTAAGTCCGAAACATGCCAAAAGTAATAGTTTGGAAGGTTGTGAACCGACGGCATAAATCAATCCTCTTGGATTGGAGAGTCAGTTTGCAATGGCTCCTTCTCAGTGCTACCCATATGGCCCACCCACTTAGTTTAAACGCCAACTGTGCGGACCAGAAGTGCGCGGCATGCCTATACGCTTGTCAGTCACTGCAGCACATCTTGCTCCCCGGCTTCCTTTCTATTCCCTTCCACTAGGCGCAGCAGGGCGAGGGAGGAAAGTGTAGCTAGGAAGGGACTAGTCAAGGAGCCCTAAGGAGATGACGAAACATCACATAATCTGCAAGAAGACCACGGCTCATAAATGCAAAATCTGCAGTCGGAGAAATCGAACGAAAAAAACTCCCTCCCTATTCCCTTTTCTCCAACTCACAGGCTGTTAGAGTGACTTTGCTCACTTTGTATGGCGCTGAGGTCTTGCAACGTTTCCCACTGGGTGTTGACGCGTCTCCAACGATTGATAACTTTTTCTCATGTCATTGGCTAGAAAATGCCTGACTGACGGCAGAGGCAGTGGAACCGGCGGCAGGTGAACTGATATCAGAGGCCCTCCAGAGATTTCTTGATGCACGCAGATCTGCATCTTTCGTTGTGCAAAAAGGGGAAATGAAACGTTTTAGCAAAGTGGGAAATGCACTTTGAGTACTGATTAAATTTAAGAAACTAGTTACCATTTCAGGCTGGTGAAGTCTCCCAAATTTTAAACAGGAAGACCTGCTAACCGCAACTCCGGAGTATATTTTAAGTATCGGCTACAGTATGTTGCCTATGTGCACGTGTGGGCTGTGATGCATTCGTGGACATACTGGATCAGAGGAAGGGCTGTCCCTTAATCACATCGTTCAGGATAGAGCACAGCCAAGACCCAGGACCCATGGGGCCCCTGAGTGCCAAGCAGAAGAGTCTAGGCTCCTGACTGACGGACTTTCATACGTAACGTGCGCCCTGGCCAAAATTAATGATGGTAACATTCCTCCTGAACATTCTTTGCAGCGCAAGCGCAAACCTCTGTCCTATGTTCTGCGTTCAAGAGAATTATACCGGAGGAGGCTTCTGATAGTTTCGATGACCTAGCATCCGCTGTGAAGGAATATGAGAAAGTCAATCTGAATAACGAATCTGTTCAGTTTAAGGGACTTCAATACGAGCTTCAAACGAAAAATTATTTTTAAACTGCGGGAAAGTCGCCCCACAATGATAAATTAAAGTAGGGGCGTGTTATCAGGATTTGTTGTCATGCAGGGGTGTCTCACAGCCCGAGTTTGAAAGTAACATTGACGTAGGCAGTTAGCGCACGTTTCACGGTAATGGAACTTGGAGTAAACTGAATTTGAAGGCGCTTAAATTGTGCTACAAACACGTTCGCAGCAGGATTGTGGTGTTAACCTACTCCAAGTTCTGGCAGTGTGCTGGTGACCAAGAAAAAAGCCTGCTGAACATGTTCAAGCGGATGAGACCGTCATTGGGACCTTTGAAGGTGTACCTGAGAAGTAAAGTTACCTTATCCAATTAAATGCAGTCTTAGGTTGATACGGTCTGAATTGTAAGATACAAGATACAGGAAATATGCGGCTCCGGCTCTTTCGGTGAGATCCCACGGTAGGATGAATGAAATACACCCTGTTTCCATGAAGGGTTGCTGTGACCCAAAAATATTTTACGAGGAGCATGAGATGCAGACCGGCTCTGCCAGCGACGCACGTCAAGTACTCGGGTGTAGTGTAAATGGACGCTTCCAATCAGGCAAATAGACGGAGACGTGCATTGCACCATATAGTGGTAAATGATAGACACAGGCATGCTTAGGCCTTGTTCCATCCGTTTAGAACTCAAGATGACGCCCTTAGCGTGCAATGGGTAGTCAGTGTTATGTTCTAGCCTTAACGCTTAGCTGGTGGGTCGGTTTATAACTTTCCACAATCGAATCCTCCAAGATAACTCAACAGCAAGGGGTGAACAACACGCGTCTATTGTTAAGTCCCTAACAGCAAAATCTGTTGATAAAGGGTAGATGCACAAATGTTCAAGGGTGGCCTGCAATTAAGGCTATCAGATCATGCTTCCTGACCTGTTAGCATGTGAACTGGTCTGCGAACTCATCTAAGTGGCTGTGCGCCCCTCCAAACCTGTCGGTGGCTGGTGCGAGTTCGACACGCTCATGCCGTGTGGGCGGATCCATAGGACGATACGGACGCGCGTCGTCAGAGCGGCATGCAAGTGAGACGGTTAGGACATCCTAACCCAACAGTCAGGAAATCTAAGAAGACGGCGGCTGCTATCGTTGACCCTCGTATCGTTTTGCTAGATAAGAACGCGATGAAACTGAAAGCTTGGAAATGGATTTTTCAGGAGACTAGGTCTCGTTATTTATCTGTGTATTTCAACCGCTTGAAGCTTTTAGTCAAATCCTTTTGGTGTGCATACAGGGATGAGGGTGCGCGAAGACTTAATAATTTTTTCAGAGAGGCTATTGACATCCGCGCCTGCACTGCTCGCAAATAAGTAAAAATAACATAAGTGGGCGTTTTGCGGAACTCTGGTCGTACATCTTGGGCAACCGGTAGCGGCGCGGCCAACGGTGGGTCCATTATATTAGATCAGAAGTATTCACGTAAAGCGAGAACATCACAAATAAAAGAGCAAACGTAAACGGTGAATTAAATCACAGTTAGGGGCCGCACAGGTGTCTCACCGAGCATGTGGATAACAAAGTACAATTCTTGGATTCCAAGTTAGTCAATAATGATATGTGTCGCGGGGTTCACAATGGTCAGCTCACGAGGCAACGCGTAGCAGGTCCTGCTTTGGCAAACGAGCTTCTCCTTATTTCACCTTAATTTCCATTTTTTTATCTTGCCTTTTATAACTTTTTGACTGTTTTTTGGAATAGTGTTGTTTGTTTTCATTCATTGGTGCTTTGGCCGTGGCCTTATCGATTTCCTTTCTTGCACAGTCTATTTCGATTTCGACAAGGCTTTTAGTCGTGTCAACCATACTCTTATCTTCTTGAAAACTTCCTCTTGAGGAATTGCGGTAAATTTCCGAATTTAATATTTACCTATCCGGGCTCTCGCTTACAGCGCGTTATGGTTTCTGATGTTATCCCCGACTCCACATACAAGAGGAGTAGAATTATCTAGGGTAGTCTGCCTGACTCGCTCCTATTTCGCCTTTTTATCAGTGATGCACCAGATTTATTCCAGAATGGTAGACATCTTATGTATCCTGACAGTTCTAAAGTTGCGTATCGGTATAAACCTGCAGATCGCGACTTTGTGCTCGAACTCTTAAAGGCTTATCTTCAAGCCCTTACCCTGGGGTGCTGTACATGGTGTCTTTCCCTTTCTTGGCACAAGTTCTCAGTTATAGGACTTGGCGATTAGCACCGGCCTTAGTTAAGTATTGACGGTCGTGACGGTCTCGACTAGGACTCATCGTGTACGGGAAAAGCCAACGATGACTGGGAGTTTTTCAAGAATGTCCTTCTGCAGCTCATCAACAACCACTGTCCACTTACTAGTGTAAGACTGAACAAATGCCCTGGGTGGCTAAATGGCAACCTTATGAAAGGAGTCAGCAGAAAGCACAAATTATGGAGAAAATACTGCGTCACTGGGCAAGCTGAATACTTCAACACCTACAAGAAACAGAGGAACAAAATGAGAAAAATGATTATAAAAACTCGGCCGGAATTCAAGAAGAAATTGCTACAAAATGCAACTCAGAACCCAAAATTACTCTACAGCTACCTCCGGAGAAGTACAAGGAGCAGGCATCAAATCCTTTAATAAGTACTACTGATGGCGTTGAGATTGCTGCTAGTAGGGATAAAACTGCGTATTTTCACTGTTTTTCCAATCAGTCTACACAAACGAGGCAAGGTTCCTTCCTCCCTCCACAGAAGAACTGCCGACCTCAAGCGTCAGTGATATACTCTTCTCAGAAGGCATTGTCCGAAGAGAATTAGAGGCATTGAACGAACCGAAGTCGCCAGGACCAGAAGAGCTTCCACCCAAGCTTGTCAAGGAACTTGCCAGTGAGCTTTCTGTGCCTTTGTCGATGCTCTTTTAAACGTCATTCGAAAATGGAACACTGCCTATCGATTGGAAGCTGGCGCATATTACTCAGCTATACAAAGGAGGTAGCAGGGCAGCGGCGACAAACTACAGACCCACAGGCTTGATATGCATTCTCTGCAAAGTTATGAAAAGGATCATAAAGAGTTAACTGATGCCATTTTGTGGAAGTTCGTGGCCTGCTATCGAAATGCCAACATGGGTTCCGGAAAGGAAGATCCTGCACGACAAGTTTGCCCCAATCTCTCCAGAGCTGGACCCGAGCTCTCGACGACAAGCACGCCATCCACATAGCCTTCATTTCCAGAAGGCGTTCGATATTGTGCCACACCTGAGGCTTTTACATAAACTAAAAAATAGGGATCGGTGGCAACTTCCTTAAATGGATCGAAAACTTCCTTCTAGGTCGACAGCAGGCTGTGTGCATCGGTCAAGGGAAATCAGATCCTGTTATGGTCAGGAGAAGTGTCCCCCAGGCTGCAGTGCTGGGACCCATGTTGTTCCTTATAAACGTGGACGATGCCACAAGACCTTTAGACTGCAAAGCAGCACTGTTTGTCGATGATATGAAGATATGGAGTGTAATTCGGGGTCCTGCCGTTGAAGACAGACAGCAGGTGAAACTGAATTGGTTGGAGGAGGGTTCAAACCGTTGGCTCCTGCGGTTCAACGTTGGCAGATGTAGCATACTTCGCCTAGGCAACACAGCCAGATCCGCCAGCACAAGAGACTACTTTCTGGGCGGTGCAGCCCAGGAATGGGACAAATCCGACGCAAATACTGAACTTCAATAGCAACCACCCGATCAGTCACAGACGCAGTTGCGTACGGGCGCTATACCTGCACGTTGAGACGCACTGCAGTGAAATGGAAGACAAGGTTGCTGAATTATAATATCTTCGACGGGTAATGAGAGCCAATGGTTACCCGCGCAACTTTGTCAACTAGTGCATACGAAAAGGACACCAGAGACCAAATTCAACCGGCCCCAAATTTTGGCGGGCTCTTCCGTATGTGAAGAACGTCTCGGAAGCCGTCAGTCGTCTTCTCACTCCACTTGGAGTTGGGATTGCACACAGACCGGAAGCAACCATTAGGCGCCAAATCATGAGGCCAAAAGACCCGCTGCTACGGCAGGAAACGTCTGGAGTCGTTTACCGGAACTGGTGTAGTTGCGGACAAAGCAAGTATGCCGGAGAAACTGGGAGATTACTCCGCACGCGAATTTCCGAGAACGCTGCAGCAGTGAGGCGGGGAGACGCTAACTCTCAGGTGGCGGCACACTCGACGGGACGCGGCCATATTTTCAAATTTCAAGAGGCCGAAATCCTCGCGAGAGGTGATAGCTGCTTGAGCCGTGAGCTGCTCGAGTCATGGTTCTCAGGCCCGCAATCCATCAACAAGCACAATGTCCCCCCGTGCTGAGATTTTTCCTGGGCAGGGGAATCAGTCACGTGGGGAGGACAGGGGCGAGCAATTATCACAGTGACAGTGAGCCAATTTGCCGAGCAATCGTCACACCAGCATCCAGCACGGATGACGAAATCACGGCCATTAACGACTCGGAATCGGACTGACAAGCCACCATCGCATCAATTACGACCCCAGCGGTAATTTCAAGAACTGCTAATTGCAGTGCGCATACGGTCCCGCAGCAGCCACGTGCTAAAAATACTGCACTCCTTGTGCCACCATCACCTTTATCTGCGAATGTCTCTGATGATGGATTCGAGTGAGAATCCGAAACGTCAGGCCAATAAATTTATTGTTCCAGTGATCGCATCTTCGTCTTCTGAACTGCTACCTGGAACTTGCCTGTTTGCTTCTATCAAAAAGCGCAATGTGCGTACTGTACGCCATCAAGCGTGCGTTTATGCACTTTGACGAAGATGTTTTCTCAAAGACATTCGAAGCATTCGTCCGGCCGCATTTGGAGTACGGTATACAAGCCTGGAGACCGTGGGCAATTGAGGATCAAGACTGCCTCGGAAGAGTTCGGAGGAGAGCCACGAAGATGGTTGGGGTCGAAGCTCCCTTCCTTATGCAACCCGCCTAGTAAATCTGAACCTCTTTCCTTTGAGTTACAGGCAACTTCGCGGTGATCTCTTGCAAGCCTTCCGCATTGTAAAGGAGTTGGATTGTAGTCTGGCCTTCGAAGACTTTTTCGAATTTGCTACCACAACCAAACTCCGAGGTCACCTGTTTAAACTGCGCACTCAGCAGGCGAGGCTGGATGTGCGGAAGTTCTCCTTCTGTGTTCGAGTGGTCAAACCATGGAATGCCCTTCCCGCAGATGTTGTGATGTCATCATCTATACAAAGTTTTAAAAAGAATCTTGACATATTTATGTTCCGAAATGACCAAGAGCGATGAAAAGGAGAGCTCACCCTCTGTAACTCGTTCCCATTTTGTCCTACCATTATGGGCTTGTTTGAACAATTTCAGCCCATAACACTTATCTGCATACCACGCATTTTTAACGTTGCAAATAGGGCGTTCAAAGGTTTACGCCTATTTCAATCAATAAACTGAACTTAAAAAATGGATAAATGAATCTAGAGTTAAAAAGGACCTGAGCATATCATTCTTCCAGAGTCTCAGTCTTTAAGAACATTATGTCTCGACTGTTTCCAACGCACAAATTACGGCCGACTTTGTCCTCCGAAATGTCAAAACTACCGACGTTATAGTTCGCCCGTGTAAAATGTACGTTAGACTTGAAATGAAATTCTGCTCGTTTTTATTAAGCCTCATGCAGGCTTCTGAATTGAGGAAATTTGAATTTTCCTGCATTTTTCCTTCAAAAAGAGAACTATAAACTCGGGACATCGAAAGTTGCCATACCAAGAGCGTTATGGGCCTACACCACCTGATCCTTAGTGGTTTCCCCGATTATAAAGGGGACTCCTTTGCCATTTATGCTTTTAAACAACCTTGCTGTGGATTCTTCAACTACTTTAAAGCATCTTTACCACCCTCAGCGCAGTAGTCGCCGCAAGTTCTTCCTCTGATACGCACAGTTAAACATCGTCAGTTCTTTAATGTGCATAACTGCAATCTGGAATTTACCCAGGAATATAGAAATCCTGCAAAATGACATTTTTTCAAAAAAACTACCACTCAATTTCTGCACCCGGAAAACTTCCACAATTTTTGAGTGTCAAATTAACCGAATGAATCTTTCGTAGTAGTGGATTTCGTGGTGTCTGATCCCTCTGGTCGGTCTCGTCTTGTGGAGAATGGTGTTGACTCCTCAACCTGCGACGGTGGGTAAATATTCCCTTATACACCCTATTTGGTGCAGTCCCTATTCAATGCAAAGAATGGAGACTGAAGACATACGATGCTATGTTAACCATTCTCTTTCTAAACTACAGTCATTTCGCGGACCGAAGTTTCTTACCCGCGAACCACCCAAACTACCCAAAACACTATTTAATACACTTAGTATTTACGGGTTTTTTCTCTGCCAGCTAGAATCGTACTGTATATTTTTTGCAATAATTGTAAAGTGATATTTAATGCAATTAAGATTAATAGGCGTTTTGGCAGATTTTGAATTCCATCGAGATCTTTGAGCTTTTCACAGTTGAGTCAAAATAAACAATGGGGATTACCTCGTCAACCACTAGCCCTCCTGTCACCGTCCCGGTACCAACCCTTCTTCATTTTGTTTGCACCTTCATTGTGAGCATATGTCTGCTCTATCACTTTCGGACTCATTGCAACGAGACCTGTGCACCAGTTCCACGGGCTACCACATGAGCTCGCCCAGTCAGTTTTGTAAAAAAACTGCCATATGCAATCCGTCGGCACTAATTTACAGTGACCTTATGCACTACCTTATGATTACGATTGAACTGTGACCCGATCACATAGTAAATGCCTGCAATTTTATTTTTTATTACGAAGCTGCGAAGGCACTGTACATAAATAGGGTCATCAAGGACTCGGCCTCTAACCCTCGAAATATATACATACATACATATACATCCATATCGCACCTTGCCTCGATTGTTGGCTTTGCCCGAGCATATTTATTCGTCACATGGGCCTATTTGGTCATAGGTGCATCTACGACGACAGAATTCACCCCACTATCGACGCATAAATCACTCCCCCCACAACTATCTCATCCCCAAAACGACCGTCGTCTCTACCATCAGCGCGGCAAGACCTGGCGGCACCATCACCGCAGCCGACTCAGCAGCGCGCACCGTAGGTTGCCAACATTGTCACCTCATATGCAGGCCACACATTGGATCTGTCGACCATTTGCGCATCTGTCGTTCGGAAACCGGTGAATCAGTGCCTGAAGCACCAACGTGCACTCATCACACCCCCCTCAACTGCCCACGCCTATTCGGTCGCCACTTGACCTATTCGGCTACGCGCGCATCCAGGAAAACCTAACTGTGGCAAAATATCGCCGGCCACTTCCCATAACCACACATCTCATCATCAGCAAATGCAACGCACGCGAACCCGTCGTAAATCCTCCAAAATGGCACGGAGCAGACACATTGGACACGAGCGGGAAGCGTTCTCTTTGGTTCCCTCTCCTTTCAACCTTTATGGCACTATTACGAATGTGAGATTCGAACAGCCCACCCTTTTGTATGAAAGCCTGGTCTCGTACGTGTGGCACGCTTAAACGGCCATTTCTAGCTTCGTATGCCGTATGTATCAATCCTAACAGAAGTTGGGCGTCCGACCCAACAATCGCCTCATGTACGGGAAGGGTAGAGGGACTGAGGTCTCCGCTCAGCGTGTACTCACCACTACAAAATCCCAGCGTGCCTGAATCCATCACTTTTGACCAAAAGCCGTGGCTTCGAAGGTTGTTAAGTGACGGGTTAATTCGGCCTTCCGAAGAGAGTCTGACTGCAATGGCTCCCTCAGTGTGTGCCGTCTATGGTACCCCAAGAAGGTTGCTGAAGGATACTGCATAAGTCTGCTATTACTGCAAACTACTTCAATAAATCATTACCTCTATGCGAAACACGTCGTGAGCTATGGGGTGTAGACTGCGGTTCGTGATGATCGTACGTATGACCGGCCAAATTTCGAGGTTCATTTTGCGGAGAACGTCGAAGTATGGCGAAAGATCATACACAAAACCGATGAACAAAATCTGGAGGGAGGATCTGACCACCTATGATTGTCGAAGTTTAACCTTGAGAAGTGTGTCATACTGAAGCTCAAAATAATGAAGGGGAATGCAAATAGTGATGCTCCCCAATACTTCCTTGACGGTAGGGCATGTAGATTCAACTGAAAAAAGACTTGGAATCACAACTTTATCATCCTGAAAGCTCTCCTCTCAATGCAGGCGGTCGACCAAGAGGGCAATCAGTGTTCTTTTCACCGAATTAACAGCTGGACAGCTCGGTGGCTCCTAAGTTATAATGTCGGCAAATGTGTGGTCCTGAGACTCCGTATCAGAATGGACAATGGAGAGGACGGTTTTCTCCGATGTCTTCTTGATGGCAGCTCCCTTCAAGCTTGGAGAAGCAGAACGACCTTAGCGCCCCAATGACCTACACGCTGAAGCCACTGACATAATGCCTAAGGGTAGCAAGATGCGCAATACAGGTGTTATTTGCGTTGAGGCGAGGATTTATGCAGATCGATGAAGAGCTGTTCGGAAAAACCTAAGGGACCAGTTGTTCGGTCTCACTTAGAGTATGTCGTCCATACCTGGTGTATGTGGTTCAAGAAGGATTACCAACGACTTTAAAGAGTACAGGTGAGGATTACGAAGATAGTCAAGGATCCTGGTCATCTGCCTTACGAAACCAGACCGACTGAACTAAATCTGTTTCCTCTAGATTAGAGACAAATGCATGGCGACTTCACTGAAACCTACCGGATTGTCAGAGTCTATGAGTGTGTTCTAGACCTTGACGACTTCTTCCAAATGGCTGTGACGGATCGTCTGCATGCCTGTTTCTTTAAACAGCAGTTGATGTTCGCCCATAAGTACGTTTGTCGGAATGCCTTCTCGCAGAGGGTCATTTGAGTATGAAACGGACTCGCTGGTGTGGTGGTTCCCTTTGAAACTGCTGAATCATTTATATGCAAACTAGACACTAATTTGTTGAGAAACCTTTGCATATATATTCCCGATTGTGAAACTGACGGTATTTTGCACCTGGCTCGCATGTAATGAGGGCTTTTAAACATCCAGATTTACAGATAAAACAACCCATTCTATTGCTGTTTTTGGATATGATTGGGGGGAGCTTAAGGTTGAAAGCCTCATTATCCTAACAATCTGACTCAAACTGACTTATTTACAAAACTTTCCTAGATGTTGATAAGGAGCCGTTTGAAAGAATATACGGAGTCTTTATTAGTCCGCGACTGAAATATGGGATCCAGGCGCGTTGTCCCTGGCTGAGAAAAGGTTTGTAAGTTGGTAGAAGGGTTTGAAAAAGGGCGATTAAAATTGTGAAGGGCCTGAAGATCTTACCGTGCAAATGCAAACTTGACGCGCCCAGACTTTTTTCCTTGACCACAGACAGACCCAAAGAGATCTCATACAGACCTACCGGATTGTAATGAATCGGGTTTGTGTCCCAAACTCCAGTAATGCTTTGCACTGGCCACAACAACCAACTTGCTTATGGTCTCCCCCAAAACTCCGTCCTCGTATGTATTCGTTTTCACAGCGAGTTGTCGGTGTCTGGAATGAATTTTCAAAAAAAGTAATGATGGCAGGCTTGACAGAAGTATCTAACCATCAACTTGATGATTATTATCGCGTATTTCATATTTTACTCGACATCCGAAAGTGCCAAGATTTCAGCCCTATACCATCAAAATGGTATTCCGCAAAATGCACATTTTGATGAGAACATTATAGCAGAATGTTTATTTCAACATTCATATTGCACAAATGAATGAGTGGAGTCACTTTCTTAAAGGAATAATTATTTCGCACTTGAGCCCCCTATTCATATCTGCAAACAACAGTGAAATCGGTTTCTACGGCAGTAATTCTTGAAATTTAAATACCACCAGCATGTGTTAGTCAGGCGCAGACCGCCGTCAGTGGTACAATCTTGATTATATAATAATAATAATTGTATTTAATGTCGGTTTACAGCCACTGTCAGGGAAAGATTAAGAACAAATCCAGCCAGCAGTGAAAAAATTCCTAACAATTAAATAAAGAGGATGGTTTTTTTGGATAGTTTGGAGGGTAGGGGAGAAAAAAACTGCTGCCCATGAAATGACGACAGTCGAGGAAGGAAAGGGTAGCATTGCATCGGATAGTTTCAGTCGTCATTTCTTTTCATGAAGTTGGGAGTGGACCAAACAGAAACACTGAAAAACGGTTGTCGCTGCTGAATGAAGGAATTGTCCCTGGTGAGACTGGCCAGGGGATCGGAGACCACAATCTCCATCATTAAGGTATATTTGATCGGTGGATTCAACACCCAAAATTTGTGGGTTTTTCTGAATGCAAAAACGAGCAATAGTTCTCTTAAAAAGAATAGTTTTGCAATAATTTTTGCATTCCTGACTAATTTATTCCAAATAGCAATTGTGTTGACAGAAAAGAACCCACGATATTTAACGGTACGTGCCAGAGGAAGAAATAAAATGACCTCATGGTTAGTGTTACGTCGGGGATGAACAAGGTGTTTTAAAGTAGTCAGCAGGTTAAAAGTATGATTATATAAAGGCTTAAATAGTAAAATTGACCCTTTTATAATCTACGAAATCACAAAGGATGAAGGCCTGTAAACGGACAACGTTCTTTGTAAGAAAAATGTCGGTTTTCCGAGGTTAGAACTCTCTTGGTAAAAAATGTTGCACGGATTCTATTTTCTTCCGCTCAACAGCACACATGTGGCTAAATACAAATAAACAATATTCCAGGCCAGGTCTAACGTACATGTTATAAAGGCGCATTCTTATATTGCTAGTTTTCAAGTTTCGGAGGATGAACCCGGTCGTTCTGCGTGCTTTCGATACTATCAAGGCGCAGTACTCCGAAAGAATAAGACTCCTAGAGTTAGATACACCTATATCCTTAATAACTCCAGGCAGATTTATGCCGAGATAGCTTTGGAAATCTTAACTCGTTGTGTCCGAGTGCCCAGGTAAGAGGATATTGAATTCATAATCTTGTCACCTATTCCGAAAGATTGGAGTTTCAAGAGAAGAAGAGCATGACCAACACAATCAAAAGCCCTGATGAAGTCGAAATATACTGTGTAAAGTGCGAAACCAATGTCCCTAGATTGGAGAACATAGTCAAACAAAGAGAGCTGACAGGTGTCACAAGACCGAGCTTTGAGGAATCCATGCTGAGCAACACTCAGAAGGTTATTCGATGTTAAGTGGCACATCGCCTTATCTTTGATCAATGTTTCTGAGATCTTCGAAACTGCAGGAGATATGTTTATTGGCCGAAAGTCATCAAATGACGTAAATTGGCCATTCATTGGAATGGGCTAAATGCGTGTTTCCTTCCACAAAGTAGGGCACGCTTCACTTGCATGAGCGGAATTTAATATCTTGTATAAGAGGGACGGGAAAATTATATTTGCATCCGTTTTAAGGATGCTAACTGGAACACCATCAGGTCCAGGGCTATGAGACTGCCGAAAACGCCGAATCGCTACAGTCCCATCTTCGGCTAGCCGTTTTTCTTGGGGCGACCTATTAGCCCGCTGAAAAAATATCACAAGTCAAGGGCGGAACAGAAACAGCGTTCTGAAGATGGAATCGACGAGAAAGTCTACGCAACGTACGGCGACATGATATGGGGAGGAAAATATCATCCCCAACATTAATTATTTTCATACGGAGGACGAAACGAGAAATAAACGGATTAAAAATTTCGTACAACCTATCAGCGCAGACATTTACATTCGAAATTAGGCGGAAATCAGTCCAATCGTAGGAATTAAGGTGTTTTACTTATTCGGTCGAGCGAGCTGATCGGAAATCGAAGAAGAAGCTATACTTTGAGGACAAAATATTATCAGCCTCGAGTCCTATCGTAGAAACAACTATGTCCTGGTCTGTGCTCGCGAGTGGGCCTAGGGATGACACTGAAAAAGGAATGCAACCTCTACAGAAAATAAGGTCAAGTGTGCTTTCTCCCCCTCTCACCATCCACAGCCCCAAGTAAATCTTCGAACCTGCTGGAACCGGAAGGCGGAGACCAGCGGACTTCAGGAAGATTAAAGATAAGTTCACAGCGCGGTTACCTGTAACTGTGAAGAAGCAAATTAATGTCAGCCGGCCTGGCTTCGTTAAGGGAGTGATCAAGATTCGTGATCATTTTCGTGACCTCCACCAGCACTCGTTCATGCTGTTGATGATCCTCCTTAAACTACGGAGGCCAGACCTGGACGGTATACTCAAAGCAAGACCAAAACGAATGTCCCACAGACCTTCTAGGCAGTCACCTACCACTCTGCACATACTATGGTCTTAACTAAATAACACATGTGTCCCATAATTAGTTGCACAAGTGGGCGGCTTTCTTGTGGTTTTCAACGACTTCCACATTGTTGTCGCTCCTATGCACTGCGACTAGGTCCTTATTTTGTCATCGACAGTGAATATGGTTCAATTCAGTTCAGTTTAATTTTATTGAGGGAAATGTAGGTCTTCACCCTTGAACTCCCTATTTGTTTACATGCAACTGAAAAATCTCAAAAACTGGAAAAGTTATCATAAAGGTACCAACTAATCGGAAGAGCAGCAACTCTGTACATATAAACAAACTGTCTCGAATGGTAATGGTACAAGCAGTTGTACGGCGGTCGTTTTGTGTGCAGGGAAATAAATAGTATACACGGTGACAAAAGTTGCATAGGTGCATGTCAGTAAGCGTAGGCGAGGGGCTGGATAATAATAAATTCAGTTTAAAATGTTACTGAAATATAGCAAGTAGTATTACAACAACGGGATTTGTAAAGGTTACAGAGGTCGGGTGGTAATTTAGTGGACACTGCTATACAAGTCCAGCTTCCTCTGAAAGACCTCGACGGAAGCTGACGTAACGACATCCGGAGGCAGGATGTCCCAAGCTTCAAGCATTCTGTTAGAGAAGAAGAACTTTAGTGTGTCCAGCCTGGTCCCGGCCACACGTAGTTTGAATGGATGACCTCGTAGGTTTGTGGTGGTTGCAAACTCGAAGTTCCCGGCGCGAGACTGCAGTTCTGACCGCGTATGATACGGAAGGTTTGTATCAGGTCACCCCGTAACTGCCTGTAAATCAAGGGGAAGAGATCAAAGTTAGTTAACTGTGTTGCATATGGTAGTGGACCCTGTCCTGTCACAAGTTTTGTTGCACACCTTTGAAACCTTTCAAGGATGCTGAGGTCCTTCGCGGTCCAGGGTCTCCAAGCTTGGAAGGCAAATTCCAGTTGCGGCTGAACAAACGTTCGAAAGACCTTGGCGAAGCAGTCTTCATCGAAGGCAGAGAAAGCCCGTTTGACAAGGTAGAAGACTGACAGTGCAGAATTGGCTACCTTTGTGCAGTGCAGCGAGAGTTTGAGCGAGATCGCAATCCATATTCCCAAGTCCTCCTGCGAGTCCACTTCTTGCGGTGGTATACCATTCAGGCTGTAAACCATGTGGTTCGGAGAACGGGCTCTGCCGACTCTTAGAATATTTCATTTTTTCTAATTGAACGGCAGAAGCCAGTCTTTTGACTACTGTTGGAGTTGGATTAGGTTCGCCTGCAAATGCTCTTCGTCATCTGCAGTTCGAATGACGCTCCAGAGATTAATATCATCCGCAAACATGGCGACGCCACAATCCAGTTCACTAACGCAATCGTTGACGTAAATAATGAGCAGTGTAGGACCAAAAACTGAGCCTTGGAGAACACCGCTTTCAACGGCAACCTCCGTCGACTGCTAGCCACCGACATGGACAGTTTGGGAACGGTCAAATAGGATGCTTTGAATCCATTTTAAGAGGTTACCCCTAACGCCTGTTCGGCTCACTTTGTGCAGGAGTCGCTGATATAGGACACTATCAAAGGCCTTTTTAAAGTCGATAGAGACTTCATGCAGCGCACTGCCTTCATCAACTGACCGAGTCCAACGTTCCAAACATTAGAGCAAGTTAGTCACGCAAGACCTGCCACTACGAAACCCATGCTGCGCATCAGATAATAAATTATGCTGCTCTAGGAAGCGCATTAGCTCTCGCATGATTATTTGTTATATGATTTTGCAGTAGATGGAGGTGAGGCTAATTGGTCTGTAATTTTTTGCAGGGGCCTTGCTGCTTCCTTTATACAGCGGTGTGATCCGCGCAGATTTCCAGTCGGCGGGCAAGCAGTCGGCGTCGGACGAGACTTGAAAAACTATTGACAATGGTTTGGCTAGTTCAGCAGCGAGCGCCTTTAGTAAGTTAGGCAGTATGTCGTCTGGACCTAGTGATTTCGACTCATTTAGCGTCATTAGCTCTTTGCGAACAGTAGCTTCATCAAAAGATACAACCTCAATTTTTGGCCCCTCATCGAAGTCGTAGTCGGGAGGAGTAAATGCGCTTTCACTCGTAAAGATGGATTTAAAGAAATTGTGAAAAGTGCTCAGCTTTTTCTCCATCCTCACTAATATCTACGTCTCCGCTTGTCTTCAGGAAGTGGGATTGGATCTCTGTTTCGTGTGATGCTTCTTTTTTAGCTGTAGAATAATTTCGGATTTTCCACGGCACGATTCAGTAGGTCTTTTTAAAATTTTGCCGTGTCCTGAAGGCAAGTCGCTTGACTATGTTCCTCTGTGCTTTGTATGCGTTCATAGATACAGGATTCCCCTCAGTGAGAGATTTCCGCCACAATCTCCGCTTTTTTATCTACTTCCTTTTTTAACGCCTGGGTCAGTCATCGGGGTCAGTCGTTTAACCCCTTCCGTGAAAGCGGGCAGTTGTTCGTCAGGAGAACGTGCAATTATTCACCGCACCATTTCCAACCCTCCGCTATATTTCCAGAAAACACTGATTCCCAGTCCGTATTGGTGATTTCGGCCTTCATTTGATCGAAGTCCTCACGCCAAATATTTCTTCTAATTTTGGTGGGTTGTTCAGGCATGGAAAAGATTGGATAGTCCCATTGAAGTACGACGTGGTCGCTTCGACCTGGGGGAGGCAGACTTGCAAATCATCTATGCTGTCCATCGATTTCGTGAGCACCAGGTCCAAGCAGTTTGACTGCTTCCCCTCACGCACCCTCGTGGGAAATAGGACGTGTTGAGTGGGAAATGATCTGAGTGCCATGTCCAAGAGGCGTTGGTCGAAAGCTTGTTCTGGACCGCGCGAGTATAGTGAACTCCGGTCAATGAGCGGTGCATTAAAGTCGCCCATGATCAGGACGTCAGGCCGGAAGGCAAATCGTTCTAGTTCCTCTAACAGACAAGCGTTGGCCTCGGGGTCACTCCTCGGTGGTCAGTAGACTGCCAGAACTTCAAGGCTATGCGATGCTGGTATCTTTATAGTGAGCCAGATAGTCTCGGCGATGCACGCAAACTGTCCTGTTTTTTCTGATACAAGCAGGCCATGTTATACGCAAGGGACGACTCCTCCTCCCTGACGCTCTCTGCTATCTCTTCGAAACAACTGAAATCCTGGTAGCATTAATTCGTGGTCATCCACGTTTTCAGACAGTCAGGTTTCTGTCAAAGAGACAACGTCAGGGGAAAGGTCACAGATGTGGATCTTCACTTCGTCTAAGTCGGGCAGTATACTCTGCACGTTTGTGTAAAAATGTTAGTTCCAGAGGTTTAGGGCGTTTGATTATGGTGGCGCTTGAGATCCCATTTAGGAACCTATTGTGCCCTTCCGTCCATCGGATTAAGGAGGGCGCTGCACAATCTGATCGTTGTAGATCACGAGATGCGCCTCGCCATTCTGCAACCTTGTTCTCTGTTCCAGAACTAATTTTCGACGCTTTATTCTTTTTGACGGTGTGTAGTCCGGCTGAAAAGAACGCTGCGGTTGGTGTCTCTAATTCGGAATCGTCGCGAAAGAATAGGTCCTACTTGCTCTTGGTTGGATAACACAATCTTGAGTGGTCGGGGACGTGAATGCTCTGATCTGTCGACTGAGCGTTTTTCAAGCCTAAAGGCCTTGAGAACTGACACTTCCTCATTGGGGCGCAGAGACCCGCTCTTTGAAAGCATTAGCTGTGGATTTGGGAAGTCCTTGAATGATCAGATATTGCCCTCTGTCCGGCGACTCTTTCGAGATCACAGTTGTTCCGTGCCCCGACAAAGGCAATATGTGGCTGCCATGATCTGACGATGATATAAGCCGCAGTCGACTAAGGTCCTCATTCGTCTCTGTTTTGTTTGCATTTTCATCAAAGTCGACAGTTTTTTGCGATAGATTGGGGGTTTTAGGACCCATGCCATTTCCCGTGATGGGCGACATGGTCGCCGACGTCCCTGAATCCGGTTCTTCGGAGGCATTCCTCGGAATCGGCTATCCATTTCCCTCGACCTTTTACTGCACGATTTCTTTTTCTTCGTGCTGTTTTTCTTCGTTTCGTCGCTGGTTGTTGTCGTCTTGTATTTTAAGTGTTTGTGCGGGGTCTGTCGTGACAGCTGTGGAATGCGTTGATGGCGTGTCTTTTGTGCAACGCCCTTTGGCCCTACTTCTAGTTATTCTTCCAAATATTATATTTGTGTCTAGTCTACATTGTAGAGGAGTTTTCATTTTATCAATCCCTTCCTCAAGGTGGTTGATTTTGCCGGCCAAAATCTGACATCCGATGCAAAATCGATCGGTATGCGGACGCATATACTATAAAGTAAACCTTGCGACCGCGGTGCTTCGGTGGCGGAGGGGTTAGCGTGTGCGTCTGAAACGTTGGTGGTCGGTTGATCGACCCCCTCAAGAAAGGTAATATTTTAAGAGGTTGCGCAAATCGTCATTATGTAGTGGAATTATGAAAAACGGAAAAATCTGCAGGAATAACAAGCTTTTTCCTAAGGCACAACTGTAGACACTGTCTATACTTATGCTGGGTGAGCCGAAAATTCCCAGCGAACGCTTTTTTCAGATATGCCTATGTTTGGTAAAGTGAGAGTTGTCTGACGTTAAGCAGCACAGCAAGTAGTGTAGAAATATCGAGTCAGCCTTTTTGTAGATGTTGCTCCAAACTTCGGCGAGCAGTTGGAGAAAGTATATTGGATGGGTAAGCCCTGTAGCCAAGCCAAGATTACAGATAGAAAGACCGTTTTTGGCTGAAGTTTGTTCTGATTGAACGATAAGAGTATCGACGTATGTCGCTTGAAACTCGTAGTCAGAAACGCGTTTTATAATCCACTTTTTGATGAAGGATAGTCGTATTCAGCCAGTCAGGCCAGTCAGATATCAACTTTCTCGAACAGGTGCAACGCAGAGCGACAAAGATGGTCGACGGTCTAAAGCATTTGTCTTATCAGGAGAGGCTGAATTTGCTTGGCCTATTCCCTCTCTCTTATAGACAAATAAACTGCAGTCTACTCTGGACGTTCCGGATTGTTCGCGGCCCGGGTTGCTCATTAAGAGCAGAGGACTTCGTTGAGTTCGCCCTTACAAACCAACTACGCGGCCATGCATACAAAGTCGGGAATGAGCGCACGCGTTTAGACCGACGAAAATTTTCATTCAGCCAGCGGGTTGTCAGGCCGTAGAACTCGCTTTCATGCGAGATGGTGACGGCTGACACAGTTTGCTCGTCTAGTTCTCTACAGAAATCGGCTTATACAGCATGACTATGCACAGCCAGTTTTGTAAAATCTGTCATATACAATCTTCCGCACTAATTTACAGTGACCCCATGATTACGATTGAACTGTGACCCAAACACATTTTAAATTCCTGCAATGTTATTTTATTTTTGACTATGAATCTGCGAAAGCACTGTACATAAATAGGGTCATCAAAGGCTCTGCCTGTAACCCTTCAATATATACATATACATATACATAGCCAGGAGACTCGAGTGAAAAACCCCCTTCTTGCAACTCAAAATTCAAAGACAAGGACTTTGGCTTATTTTTAACCTGCCGGATAATTCTGAATTCGCAGTCATTCTTTGCCTGATTGATCCATCTTTTGACTACATTTCCCTTGAGACGATATTCCTTGAGGTTTTATGGGACCCAGTGTCACCTAAATATTTTCAACCCTTAACTTTTCTACCCCAGTCGTCTTTTAATGTTTCCAGTTAACCATCGAGGGCGACTAGTCGTTTTTGTGCCTTCGCTGGACGATATTACCGACTCAGACCTGGGGGAGTGCTTTTAAACATCCCAATTGTCTTCTGGATCCCCACTGAGCAAACAGTTACAGTTCACGAAAAGCAATCCGTCCTTCATCATGTTTTAGTCTGCCTTCCATGCATTTCGGTGGCCGTGTATTCTCTACTAGTGATAATAATACAGCGAGCTATTCGAACGTACCGTGGTAAGGTCAACTTTACTGAAAAGAGCACTGGAATATACTTCGCAAATTTAAGAGAATTCGGTCGTAAAAACAAGGCTCAAGCAGGTGGCGCCTTAGTCCTCTCCAAATCTAGTTGTATCCTTTACGTTCTGTGCCTGAGATGGTCGAGTGTAAAGCACATCAGCTTACACATGATGGAGGTAGGTGCACCGCCAACTATCACTTTTCCCCAGTTTAATTCCGGTGAGCTAAAATCTTCAGCAATAAGGACCTCTTGGACGGTAGCTAATTCCTTGGCCAGATGGAGGAGTGACTCGACACCTGCACTCGGGAAGTTTAGTGGTCCGTAAAGCACCTGGAATTCTAGCTTTCGTAAATAACTCTTCTTTGTCCATATCGATTCATATTTAAAGTATGCTCTCTTTTAGCTACCGAGATTCCTGTTCTTAGTTCAGTCAGTATCAGTCAGTATATTTGGAGTAAACGACAGAAGCCATGAAAACTCCATTTAGAGGGTACAGGTATAAAGTAAAATAGTTAAATTGCAAAACTTTTGCTTGCAGTTTTAGTAGGGAGAATTCATAAATCTAATAATGTAACATAAAGGTGAAAGGGGTATTATATTCGCAAAGTAATTGCGAAAAACTTTGTTCACCGCATTCGGACTGTGAAAATTTCAATATGGGCTAAGTTTGACGCAAAAAAATGATCTGTTGAAATCATGTTAGTAGTTTATTTATAGTCATTTCAATAATCCGTTAGATCAGGCTTCGGCAGTTTGGGTTGCCTTTCAGCAGGTGAGTATCCAGTTGTCTCTTGAACACGTTCACGGTAGGGGAATTAACAACAAACTCCGGCAAAGAGTTCCATTGGCGAATGACCCTCTGTGAGAAAAAGGAGGAACGTTGATTTGTGTAGCACAGTTCCTTTTTAAGCTGGTAATCATGTCGTCTGAGATTGGACTTGGGCGCCATTTCAAAAAACGTTTCCCAGTCGACATCCAGATTAATTCCTTTTATCAACTGGAACGTTGCTATGAGGTCACCTCTGTCCTGCTTGTAGTGGAGGGGATAGCGGTTCAAGGTCGTCAGGCGCTGCTCGTACGTGAAGTTTTTGAGGCCATGAACAGCCTTTGTAGCACGCCGTTGTACACCTTCAAGGATATCTATATCCTTCCGAAGCCACGGCCGCCAAGCCTGTACCGCATATTCCAGGTACGGCCGCACAAATGTCCCGTATACCTTGCCAAAGACATCTTTATTTAAGTGAATAAACGTTCTGCGTATCGCGCTCATAACGGACATTGCCCGCGCAGCGACTTTAGAACACTGCGTGGTGACGCTTAGATCGTCGTTAATGAATACACCGAGATCTTTTTGCACATCTACGGTTTTAAGTGGTTGATTGTCCAGGAGATACTGTCGTGGGGGTACATTTGTTCTTCGCCTCGCTGATACTACGTGCATTACTGCACATTTTTTGACGTTGAATTTCATGCACCATTTCTCGCTCCATGCGTGCAAATTCGTTACGTCCTCTTGTAGCATTCTGACGTCATCTTCATCTTTTATCGCTCTCCAAAGTTTAAGGTCGTCTGCAAAGAGCGCTATGTCTGATTTCACTTCCCGTACCAGGTCATTTACATAGATAATGAATAGGAGCGGCCCAAGAACTGACCCCTGTGGGACTCCACTCGTAACAGGTGCCCATTCTGAGCAGTAGCCGCCCGCAGTGACTTTTTGTTGCCGTCCGTTTAGGAAATCTTGAATCCAGTTGAGAAGATTTCCTCTTATCCCTACTTCTGATAACTTTTGAATGAGGCGCTTATGTGGGACGCAATCGAACGCCTTGCTGAAGTCAAAGTAAATGACATCAACTGGATATCCTTTATCCATGGCCTTTGACCAATGTTCGAGTGACGAAAGCAGATTTGTGAGGCAGGACCTCTTTTCGCAGAAGCCATGTTGAACTGAAGCGATGTGACAGCGGAAAGTATCGAGTGATGTAATAGATTTTTTAACTAGCCTTTCCATCAGTTTGCAGCAAATGCATGTCAAACTAACCGGCCGGTAGTTCGTGGGACATAGCCGTGATCCTCCCTTGTGGATAGGTACGACGTTTGCCAACTTCCATGTGTCAGGTAATTTACCAGTTTCCAGCGATTTTTGGAAGATTATAGAAAGTGGCTCTGCTAATTCTTCAGCTAGCTGACGCAGGAGTACACCTGGGATCTCATCTGGTCCAGGTGACTTGGCAGGATCCAGCTTATTTAGCTCTGCTAAAACTAACTGCGGAGTAAAAAATACTGTGCTTATAAGTGGTTGGTTGGCGGGCAGTGGAAGAGAACAGGACTGGAGGGGTGGTTCCGTGGTGTAGACACTTTGGAAAAACTCGGAAAGAAGCTCGGTTTTTTGAAAGCCATCGCTCACAATTCGGTTATTTTTGTCCTTTAAGGTTGCCAGATGGTCCCTGTTTTTCGTATTGCTCCTGATATATGCATAGAACGCTTTAGGTTTTTGCTGCGCCTCTTCTAGGAGCTTCATTTCATAAGAAGCTCGTACTTCTCGGATGAGTCTTTTGCATAAGGTTCGTTTTTGTCTGAATTTCTGAAGATTTTCTGGGTTCTCCGTTTGTAAGAAGATTTTCCACAGCTTCCGTTTTTTTCGGATTTCCTTCTTAACCGCTGTTGTCAGCCATTTCGGGTTGTTTCCGGTTGGATGTTTCTTGAGGGGACAGTACCGTTCAATCAGGTCTCTCATAGTTGATTCTTTCAAAACATTTTCTATTACCCATAAATAAACTAAACTATGTTGAATTACTTCAGAAAGAAATATAACACAGTTAGCTAATATCCCCTAATCAGAAAACAACTACCTTTACTCATAAAAATTATCATCTTGGTCCAGTACTGTTGAACGACCCCACTAACCCCAACCGATAAACACCAGTTAAAAGGGGAACGATATAACCGAAGACGCTCCTGACTCAATGGACACATGCATTTGCAAAATTTGTAAAAGGTGCCAAATTGAACAGTGCACGGCCATGGACCGTTAGAACCTTCCCGGAATTCTCCACCTATACTTGTATACGACAGTTAGACTGTCGTGACCGACGATGTCCATCGTGTGGTCCACAGCAGTGTGAGAACAGGTACGGTGACTTGCCAGTGAATATGTTCATAGTGGTAGAAGACTTACGCTGAATCCATCGAGCCATCTCCTCCTCCGCACCTGGTCCTGGTGTCAAAACATAGTCAAGAAGACAGGTGGTGGTACAAAGTGCTGGTGACTGGCATGGCCAAACACTCATCTGGGCGTACCATCACACCCCTTGCTCCATAACAAATATTTGTGCAATATTCTTAACCAACAACGACAATGGGGGACGGCAGAGATCCCAACTGACGCGACGTTAGTCGCAAGTAGGACCGCCACTGCCTCCCACAAATGTTGGCATTTGTTATGATTGGGCATTGCGCCAGGACCTAACAGAATCCGATGTGCTCCTGTGCTGCTTGGTCCAACGCATCTACCACTTAGCCCGTTTTGGGACACAGTACATGCGCACACGGACATCGGCACAATTGCTTTGTGGTTTATAGTCGCTATGGTATACATTCTAGCGGTTACTCCCAAAAGCAGTACAATATCCTCTGAATAGTTAAGGGCCGGACGAAAAATTAGAAGTCAGGAAACGACCACAGGAAACAGACACAGAGTATTTTTCCACGCACAACCGAAAAAGAGCCAAATGCTCCTGTAAAACATCTAACATTGGGTTATTTTCCTCAGAGATAAAAGACAAGTGGCCAGTTTACTGACGAATTGACACAGTGAGGGAAATGTTTTTAAATCCACTACTTTGGCTGGACAATCCTGCTCCATTACCTTTATACGAACACATGTAACCCTCGGATTAAGCCCTCCAATGAAACACCTTCCTCATGAGACGCCAATAAATAATGCATCGTACGAAAAACGAATGTTACCTTTTTAACTCTTTGCTGTGCTTCTCACTGCCTGGTGTGTTTGAAATGACCGTATAGTTCTTATAAGGAGAATATAAAGACACTTTAGAACCTCTTATCACTGGATCAATAATAAGAAGGCAGCTACCTTCGGTTTGTATATGAGTTATGTCTCCCCTGATTACATTTACTAAGTACGCATCAATTTGGATCTGAACTCCAATCACACTGATTGGAATTCGGCTCGCTTATCAACTTGAAGGTTCAGCACCTGAGCTCATTTGCGGGCATTGTCAATCTCGATTTTTGTGATAACCGGCCTTTTGCTCTGCATTCGCAATGTTAGTTTCCGAATGCGAAATAAGAGATACGACAGTAATTTTCGACGCTCCAACTATATCTCTCAATCCGGAATCATCCGACAGTTCTTCCAACGGTCCTTTAGAAATACGACCTTCTCAAGTAGATTTGCGGTTTTATTTCCGAGCTTTTTAAGGTCCGGTGGTTTTATAAAGGAGAAAGTGGGAAGAAGTGGCTCCCATTCAGTGGCCACGATTCTATTAGAATTGAGACACATTTCCAAGCGACCTTGACTCAGAAGACGGAAAGAGATGGTACTCTTGCAAAACATTTTGATGTGACTAGGTTAGACGTTGCACTCCAAGTTCGCGGGGATTTATTTGAAGTCGATATCACCAGGAGAAAATGCTATCCTATCTATTGGGATGGTAAGTCTTGGTTAATTTATCTTTCAACTGTCTGCTATCATCTCCATGTTCTCAATCTGGCAGACTGCCATTTGACATTCTTTGGCGTAAGTCAGAAAACAAGGATGGATTCTTTTTGTACACTTTCCTTTTCACCTCGGCCTACCCCCTTGGTTACGTGAAACCTAAAGCCTTCGTCAACGCGTGGTCCGGTGCTTGCGTCGATGTACTGACGCAAGGTCCGAACTCCTCAGGACAGTTGTCCTGTAGGACAGCTTTTTGGGTAGCTAACTCAAGAACTGTTGACTTTAACTTATTTTCTCGTGGTCAAAAATATAGCATTACAACCTTCCAGGGGTTTGAACAATAAAATAGCTATCTAGACTTCTGTTCCTGGAATTGTCTCAGGCTCTTGCCTACCACTCATCAGTTAGACATGTATCTTCCGAAGTGTTCTTCAAGAGAGGAGAGGCGTCCATTTTGATATACTCATTTACGCAAGTTGCCATGAGAAGGAAGTGACACTATTGATCGCCGTTAAACTTGCGTCCGTTTTGCGTCATTTTGACATGCGAAATTGCTATATGACTGTATGTTCGACTTAGGGTTGTACAGTTTGGATATCCCAATCCTCGAAGATAGGAAAATTCTTAATTCCTCCACATACTCCTACTTTTGCGTACATTGCTTTCAAGGTTCATGCCAGTCATCGTCGAAGTTTTCACAATGACTAGCTTTTTTTAGATAAACCTACACCAATCCTCAGGGGAACGTGGTTTCGTGACCCGGGTGGACCACAGTGTATTCCAATTGAAGACGAACTTATGGCCGAGCAAATAGAGACCAAACATATCCAGTTACTATGTGAACAGCAGAAGGCATCATCAGAGGATAACACGGATGAACAACGCCATTCTACGTCATCAAAACAACAGGATGCCGAGATGGGCTCTACTCCAAAGGAAAAATCGTCCGGAGATTATCTTCCGTTACCCTCAATATTTTCAAGCACCAACAAAAGTCAACGTACTTTACCGTATAATTTTTGGACCTTTATCACACGAGCCTCGGCCTATAATCATAGACCTACAACTTCTCGTCACACCTAACACAGCACGTGACATCCCTATCCAGCATGATTGCGTGAAATGCATTTAATCGAACCTTTTGGTATTCCCTGTCTGATTAACGGTAATTATTATCCACTTATCTTTTAGGCATACAGACGGTGCAGTTTTCTGACTGTCACGTCGAATGGTACTCGACTGATGAAATATACATATACATGGAAACAACCGGTCTCTACATACGCCAAAAGCTTGGAATGCCTAAAGGTAGGCTGTTGGATTTAATTTAAAGCTCTTTTCGACTGTAAATCTGTCGGGACTACATCAGCTGATGCCGTCTCAAACTCTGTTTTGGGGCAAAAGTTCGGTTTAGACCGTTATAAGCATCTCTAAGTAATTTCTCAGCCAATTTATGCTTTTGCTTAGACCAGCCACCTCATTTCTTTGGCATGTTTTAAAAAGGAAATCGACTCGTATGCCTATTACACGCGAAATTCATTAGGTTGTGGTAGACGCTATATACGCGAAACGTCTCATGCTGGCTAGATCCCAGTCAAGTTTTATCAAAAAAGACAGCGGAAAGTGGGATGGCCATTTCTGGCAATATCGTATCGTCAGCCACCTTCATTCCAATCATAAGTCGGAACGACGGAGCGTTTGTATCTGCCAATTCAGCCATGGGTTTACGCTCCATCGGCTGCGATAAAGAATCGTAAACATTGCAGCAAAATTTTCGATAATTCATCCTAACTCCAGGACAAGATCCCGGCGTTCTACTTTGCTTTTGAGCTCCAGCCTGATGCATTCCCAATCCCACACATATTTACAGATAAGTACTAACCGGAAGATATCAGTGGATGATGTAAGTGCGACGTGAACAGTCATTTTCGGCGTGATCTCCTCTTTAGCCGATCATTTTGCAGTTCTTGATTGTCGACTGCTCGTCGCTACGCAATTGCCTGGCAAGGCTGCATATCGAGTTAGAAGTCAGGAGGAAGTCTCTGTCCCGGTGTGAGCTCTATAAAGCTAGGCAAATTGCTTCAAACCAACAATAGGTGGGCAGTAAAAAGAGCTTGGGGGGAAGGGGGGGGGGAATTTCAGGTACCTTTTGAAAAATCGAAACATAAGTTATTTTTCGCAAAGGTAAAGTCATGCCTGAGTCGCAGGGATGTTTAAGAAAATGATTGTCACTTATGAGCTAAGGACGATCGGGAACAGCCACGGTAGTTCTGGTCAGAAATACGTCTATCTCCGGTTCCTTGTCAAGTAGTGAAGTCGGAGGTGACTGCTCGTTCTCTGCGAACAAGAGTCTCTGCCGGATAGGGGACAAACAGAGGGCACAATAACAAAAACCACCAGATCGGCTATGTGCGAGACGAAAAGCAGATCTTAACGGCCCTGAAAACAGTCACTGCATAAGAACCGTTCGGGAGTTTTATTGCGAAATAGCATTTGACGGTGGTTAGGATTGAAAATAGATTGTATTTAAGCATGGTTTTGAGAAATCTTTGGTAATTTATACCACGCAGATATGACCTCTACTGATATTAGAAACGATATACAGCAACACTTTTGATAAATTACGAGTACCTACCGGTCTAACTCGGGGCGGGTTGGCCAACATTTTTTTAGGGATGACGGGACTAAAAGATCTATCATGTGATAGATCAACAAGTAGAAGTCGTTTTTGGCCTACAGAACTATTAACGGACAGAGATATATCACACGACGTCCGCTATTGGACTCTTCCAATTACGAAGAAGCAATGCCCTTTTTGCTCAAAACTAGGCGGATTTCTCTTCGACTCGCTAGCGCGTATTCAAGAGCAGTATCCAAGCTATGGTCTAGCTTGTAGTTCAAAAAGTGTACTGCTTGCAGTCGCAAAGTTTCAGAGCACAATTTCAGTCATTCTGTGCGCTTTGCAGCCGAGTTGTTACCTTGCGCCGTTGGGAGGAAGCGCACAAGTCGACCTGTGTTCAAAAATGATGTCACGTTCTAACCATCAGAATCAGTATAAAGTTCTTTTCTCTGAAGGAGGCGCAGATCGGGGACTAAAGGACAATACAGATAGAGTCAGCTGCAATACTTGGACAACATCCAATGCATGACTGGGCGAGGTGGAGGGGAATAGGTGAGACTCGAAGCTATGACGCTGGTGAGTTTACCACGTGTTCCGTGGGAAGAAGAGCTCAATAGGAGAAACCAATTGTCCACACAATCAAAGGATTTAGGGAAATCAAGATCAACTGTGCAAAGCGTGAAACCGTTGTCTCAGGCCTCTGAGGCACAAGAAAAGGTGGCGCGTTAGAATACGTCACAAAATCGACCCTTGAGAATTTTACTTTGGGAGGCCTTCAAAAAGCCTTCCTTTTTAGGTGATATTCAATCATATCCTTAATAAGGATGCCAAAAATTCTTGAAATTTCTCACAGTGTTTGTTGGTCGGACTCGTTGAATGAAATGCAGCAGTCCGGCCTGGGGAGACGGACTTTCTGTAATTACTTGCATGAGTTTTGAGAGGTTTTACTTTCGAAAAAAACGAAATTGCATATCTTGCGCAGGATAGTGAGAATTGTGCCACGAGCGTAGAACTCTGAAAACCCACTGGAGTATCAACTGTGTCTGGCTTGCGCCATTTTCGAAAGCTTCGGACTGCTGCAGATCTATCCCAGAAAGTAGGAAGTTCCCAGGACATCACTGGTCAAAATAACCGTTATCGAAGGGTTGGAACCCCTCGATCGTAAGCTTGGCGTCCGCTGTCGGAGTCACACTACCATCGATAAGGGTGGAGAACTTATTTTTCCTCTCTTTTTTTACGGAAAAACTGCTTTGCGACGTTAAAAGAGGAGTTTTCAGCGAACGATGGTTGCCTCCGTGATTCATCTTATTTCGCATAAAAGCCTACTGCAGGTTTTGTCCAGTCCTTGGCTACACGGTTTTATACAAAGTTTTCAACCTGTCTCCTCTCTGCAAAGGACATGCCAGCTTCACCGAGCGAACACATGGTGACTAACACGGGCGCATGGTGACTAGGGGTGACATTGCACGCACAATCTCAAAAGGAAGTCCTTAGCTTCGCAGAAATAATTGCACACTGTCGAGGGAGAAACGTGCAAATTGCCCTGTCTTGCTATGACGAACTAAACCATCGCACTATCTGCCCCTTTCTTTAGCTTTTTACTGCTCCATTAAATTGGCAAGTGCGCTTAAGTCTGTCCCAAAGATCGGTAGTTAGATATCCATTGAAAATATATCCTACGACGTTTTTGTAAGGAGCTACGTTACCAAGTAGCTCCTTACAAGAGGGGCCTCGAACTTGTTTGCCGTCAGTATATCTGCTGAGTTGGAGGCATGCCTAAAGGAATCGGAAGTGGGGCGAACTACATTGATCTCTACGAACATCTTATTGGTATTTTCTTCTGACGGTAGCGAAGCCGAAGCCCCGTCATCTTTTGGCTGTCCTTTGCTTGGGTATAGAAAGATAGAAACAGCCAGTAACTAGGTCACATGAAGAAGAAGAAGTCAAGACCTGCCAAAGAAACCTCAAAATATACTCTCTTAAAGATCCCTTTTCCAATGTTAATTTATCTTATATAACCATAGGTAATCCTTTTTAAAGGTGCGTGTTTAACTTATCCTTGAGAATCGGGCCACACGTCGCAGTCTAGCCTGCTCCAGTGCACCGTCGACTTAAGCCGCTCGCTACCGGGGTGCAAGCCGATCAATATCAACCTTAAAGAGAAAATCCGCAGAGGCTCCTCCGGCTAGCGAGTTTTCTGCCTAAGGCTTTCGAAAGGTGGCAGAAGGAATGCTAGATTGGAGGGGTTTACGTGAAGAGCATGGAGGCGGCAAGTTTCGCATTCCCTTCCCTCGGGAAAACAGCGGTGGTATCTGCGGACGACTGAAATGAAATCCTTACGTCAAAATCTCTTGGCAAGACGATAACTCACAGTGTCTACGGCGGTGGCACCGGCTTTCTCGTCGTGCCATAATCATCATGCGGAAGGACGCCCGACGGCGGTATTTGTTTCCTCACAGAACTCTCAAATAATACCACTATTCTCACCGCCCGCCAGGGCTTACCTCGTGGCTTTTACCCTCCGGTCTTTTGGATATTCCGGGTCAAATCTTATAGTTCTGTGGCGTAGCACAGAGGCCTCTAATACTGGTTCAAGCGGGCTACCGCAAATCAAAGATCACACCTCTGGTAAATGACGAGCAAGGGGATTGCCCGATGTCACCTGCATGTGTGTTTTTTGCGTTAGAAATATTCTAATGAGCGATACACTGCCTTCTTCAACACGCGTTGGCGGATCACTTCGGTGCTGCAGTAGGTCATGGTTATTAGTACAATGTGACTATGCAGATGACGAGCCCCAAAATTCAGCTTCCCTGTAATCCCTGAACACGCATAATCTCATCTATCGGGAATTTTCCCACATACTACTCCCTATCTCCAACCGTACAGACCACATTTGTTGGACAACCTTGGATGAGCCGGAGACAAAAATTGCGGAACTAGATCGAAAAGGGACGACAGGCAAGAGTGGAGGCTGTCGATCCCTCCTGAGTGCAGGACAGAGCAGAACCTTGCGTTTTGCAGGCGAAACATCCGTATTCTCTCGTGCAACCAGTCTAAATCATTGAGAGCCACGTCCACTCTGATGACAATACCATGCAAGCCGAGATTCAACTATCGAGCCCCCTTCAAGGCTGGTATAGGACTGGTTTTAGGCCGGCCTCAGAATCCTTATATTTGCACTCACTGGAAATGCGCGTAGTGTGATTGACTACTTTAGTTCGATACGAGCTCAGACGTGCCAGCATTTCCGAGCTCGGTGCGTGCTCGGCCGGTTGATGTGTCGAGCTAGAGGTGAGTTAAATCGCTTTCGACCACTACTAGGGCACCTGTGTTTCACTCTTCCTAATCACAGCGACAGAGCAGGAACCCATAGCCCGACCAGTCCAGTTTAGACTATCATAGTTGACTGTTGACAAGAAGTGAACCTGGATGATACCTGCCGTCCCTTGGAGAAGGGGACGATCCGCTGTGTTTCCCCATTGACCGGGCATACTTTACCGACTGATTTACCTGCGGCACATGAACCCTCCTCTAATATTAGGTGGTGAGCTTGGCCGTCTCTCTGTATCTTGCATTTTCGCCGAATCTGGGATGTAAGCTTCCTGCTACAAATTTCAATCGAATTCTTCTCTCCACATGAGAGACATCCACCTGAGGTAGGCTGAACTCTGGGTGGTTTTAGGAGCTCCGACTGGCCACAGGGAACCGCGGACGCACACGGCGCGGTCGGTTCCTCTGTACATTGACAGTTAATAACTCCGCCACTTCCTCTTTTAGCGCTATCGCGCAAAACTAACCTGTTAAAGCGGTCCGCGACTGTCATTAATGCTATCTGCGTGCCAAATCAACCATTTGGCCTTCTATTATCCATACATAACAGCATTTAAGGTCTCCGTCGGGAACCTTTCAGTTATTCATGGTGCTAACGACGACATGTTCGTTCGTTGCGCCACGCTGTCCACACCACCGCACATTATGGCCGTGGAATTGGCTTTGACGGCCCTGTATGTAACCCTGTTGGACACCCAACCCCGTTGTGTAACCCCCGCCCGTGCGCTGTCACCTGTTGTAGTCCAGTTACATTTCACACTTCAGTCCCCCTCCTCCACCACCAGATTTGACCATTTGGTTTCACTTTTTAGGCGGCACTAAATTGGGCCGAGGCTATTTTGAGGAGGCGACTTTGGACGATCGACAGCCGGAGGTTGCACATCTGTGCTTCGTAGTACACGGTATGGGCCAGAAATTTCTCAAGGGCTCCATTGTCAAATCCTGTGACGAGTAAGTCATTCTCTCTCTCCCTCTCTCTCCCGAGCTTCAATTTACTTCTGGGTGATATGGGTCAGAAATAGAAGAACCTCAGTAGTTGCTCCGATGTTTATTTGGCATTAGTCACACGCGAGCGCCTACCGCTTGTTGACGGCTAATAATAGATATGCGTCCATTTTAGGGTATTTTTAACTGAGCTCAGGTCGGCCCCCGTAAGGTCGAAGGGACCTTTTTGTGCAAAACAACTTTACTCTGATGGCGAAAAGTGCCATTTATAGTGCGTTTTGGAAAACGCAACCTGCGTTTTCGAACGAGCTTGTTTTTTTGACAACTTTTGCCTACTTCTTGATTGCTGATCGCTAGTTGCCATGATACTGCAAGCTTGGAATACAGACTCCCAGCTCCACGCCAAGGCCTAATGGGCCGTATCCCATCCCGTAATACAAATAGCTCGCGGTGGCGCAGCCCCTATTTCCGATGTCATTTGACGTTACACGAGCCCATAGTGTAGCAGTGAGCACGTTGCGCAATTGGCAGACAAATTCTTCACCACACAGACAGCACAGGTGCCAGCTACAAGCTCAGACAAGTGTTTTGTCGATTTTCTGCCGTTGTATGACGTAGATACGACCTGTTCGGCTTATCAGCTCTGGCTACGTGCTTTCTGGCATACACTTCAGTTTCAAATGTTGAGTTTTTTTTAAAAATTTCCTCAGAAATTGATGCACGAACTTGGAGTAAATTTTTCGGCAAACGCCTTTTAAGGCTCGGTTCGAAAGGTAATATGACGATTTTAGTTGACATCCGCCAGCCTCAGTAGATTAACCGCCAGATTTTCGCAATCTGCCAACGGGCATGTCAATGTTGCATGATTCGCCAGCTGGCCATTTATTACGTCACCTCGCAAATGAATAGTTCGGTGCCTCTGATTTCGTCGCAAAACGCCTCTCAATCACTGATTTTTAATTGCCTGCTTGGCCTGTAAACAATCAGCTTCAAGGCAAGACCAAATGGATCGCATTTGGTCATAGAGTCAGGAAAAAAGATTTGTATACCCTCCTACACGACTGAATATTTTTTACTGAAAAAATTGCACATTTTTCTTGTTACTGCTAAAAAGAACTCCCAACAGACAAATATTTTAGGACGTGCATTATACACCAAAATTCGCGAAAAGCCCCGAAGTCTTTGAATTGGCTTTCCAGTAGCAGCAGATACTGAAATACGATACAATGCTGATTCGCGAAATTGCATGTTCTCCTTAAGTCACCAATCTCCTCAACAACCTGTGTTAATAAAGCCCGGAAGGAATAATTGTTGATTGGTATATTTTTGACTAATTTCTTATGCCTATGTACATTCACTTTGTGTTAGTGGAACATCCGTATACATTTATTTCTGGCACAAATTTTCCAAGAAATTACGACTTTTTCATATACAATACGTTACGTAGGTCATTAACTATGCGTAAATTTACGAAAATGCCGTTCCAAATGCGTCGAACAAAACTCCCAACTAATAAAAAAACCAAATTAATTGAAATGAAGGCACAAAACAAATATTAGAGGTAGTGTTGAGTTGACTAGAAAAACGACTTTCCCTAGGAGAGCAGAAATGACTAAAGTGCAAAAGTCGCGTCAAACGAGTTAGCTCAATTTACAGAAGCCCGTAAGGCTGTTATACTCAAGCGGCTGAGTAAAAAAATAGCATAAGTAGAACAACGTTTAAAAATAATCCCTTTATTCAGTTTTTACCTAAATATCCTCCAGGAACTAGTCTTAGATGAAGTATGCCGGTTAACCAAAGCGGCTACAGGCGAATTTACTGTCGTTTTTCCGTCTTAAAAAGTTTAAGATGAAGGTCACCAGTGCTAAGAGAATTTTGCTTGATTTCATTAATAGGGACGTCAAGGAGATAAAATGTTTCATAAAGTCACCTCTTAACAGGTCGACTAGTGACCAGGAATTTTGAATATACTCAGCAGCTGCAATCGTAAGTGTATTACTTTCCGTGTAATTGTATCAGGAGGACTTTTCTTTCGTAAAATTGCCGTGCGATTTTGGTCACAATGGAGTCCGCCGAGTTACTGAGTGACTTTGAAATGTTACTGCTTGCTTTGCGGTTTTCACTGTCCTCAATCGACTGCCCAAAAAGACAGATTATGTGCTGCGTGTTTACGAAAACCTTTAAAATATGATGATTCTTGAAAGTAATTATCTAGGTTGTGGGTTATTGAACTTTCTCATGCAGATAGTCTTTTGAGTCATATTTGTAGACCCACTCAAGCATGAAACCTCATCACCGAACAGCAAACGTTTACATCGAAAGACCGATGGGACAACCTTTTCTTATGAGCTAACTCTTTAATGAGCACTTTTAATAGGGTATTTTGCCGTCCACGTACTTATAAAGCAAAACCAGGGGAAAAGTTCGAACGTTTGGTGGACTTTCTCACTCCCCTGAAAAAAAGATTTCTGCTGAAAACGAAAGAACTCTCCTTTCTCTTTATATTGGAGCCATTTTCGTTATCTTTGTTTTCTTATAGGCCCCGCTCTTGGATTATAAATGCACAGGAGAGCGACCATATAACTAGTAACATTATTTGAACTACTAGTGCTCTGCCCGTTTCATCTCTAAATTCTGTTGTAGCAGAAACCAGACGTCACAAAATGTATCTTATCAGATGCTCAAGGTTTAAAATTGTCACTCGGTAGTGGTATTATAGCCGTTTATTGGGGATATTCGCAAATGGCAGAAGAATATGGGTACATTTAAACAAAGGGTTATCCACAGGCGTTATTACCACTTTGTAGGGCATGGAGTCATGGGCCCTCACAAATCTGAATTTTTTAAATCCACAAAACATACGGTTCTCTAAAAACAAAGTCCTTGTTCACCCCCTGTTGCATCTTGCGCGGATGAAAAATCAATCTTCAAACGCCTTAGGACAGATATTAACGTAGGAACTTGCGTTTGCATAAGGTGACGTCGATTTTTACTGTAATTTGTAGACATTTTCCTTGATATATCCACAGAGATGCATATTTTGCATCATCAGAAAATTTCTCAGGAGCAGGGTAGACGAATACGTTAACGTTTTAGGTGCCTCAAAAAGTATCACCTACATCTCCGTCACTACGCTTCATAAGTTATGCCACCTAGTGTATCCACTCGACGGAGAGAGGAGTATACTGCTCTTTGCAGTTTAAGGGTTCGTGCGTATCTCGAAGTATAAACTGCCTTTCTGACGTTCCAAAAGTTTACGAAAATTTATTATGTGCCCTATTCCAAAAAGTATATCCATATGAAACCTGGACGCTCTTAGAGTATATTAGTAGACGTGGATCACGTTGTGTGTTTCTTGGGGAGCACTAGTAAATTTGCTGGGAGTAGATCACGAATAGTCGTGTGAACATTCCAGCAGTTCTTGTAATTTTAAGCCTCCTTTTGTTCGTCTACGAAATATCGCACAAAATAAGCCAAAAACGCTTTCTTCACTCCTGCACCCATAAATTGATAATGTTCCCCACCCAAGCGCCATTTTTTCCTGGCTTTAATTTATCAATTCAGTTGAAGATCATCTCGAAGCGGAACCAGAATTTCACCGTATATAAAATACATAGAGATTATTCCATGCTAACGAGTATCGAGACCTCAGGTAACTAATATTTTCTGGCTGAAGCCATATCAAAACGTGCAGATCAGCGTTTCATCATTTCCGGCACATACAGAACAGTTGGAGTGTTTCCTAGGATAGCTTACCAAATCAGCAGACCTTGAACCAAATATTTTTAAGAGAACGTCTCAAAAGGACCCCCAACCACACCTTTTCAAACTTAACTGTTCAAGTCTATCATTCGAGTGACCGAGGAGTTTTTCAATGTGCCTTGAACTTCTTCCCAACAACACCGGGTTTCATATACGATATTTTACCCAGTGCGGAAATGCCGTGGGTGACGTCTATGCTGAAATGTTTGCTGAAAATCTGAGACATCATCTCAGTTAGAAGGGGACACTTAGGTGACGTTGCAGTACTGATTATTGTGCAGCATAACACCAAGGTATTTCGGCCATGCTAGGATACGGGGTTTTAAATGCACATCAGTCCCACCTACAGAAATCGCTCTCGCTAAAAAACGGCCACTTAAGTAGCATTTTTTTCGTGGATTTTAGGTGCCCTGACAACTCTGAGCACATTTAATAGGAGGCGGCTTCGATCGGGTTCGAACCCACGGTGGCATGTGCAAGGCTTGTGTACAGCCGACGCTCTAACCACCTGAGCTACGAGGTCCCGACCGGAGCCGTGAGTTTAATCACACCGAGGCTGCCGCAGTTTTCACAATTAGGTCAGAGGAATTATGTGAATCTACCAAAAACACCTATTTACTGTTTAAAAATGAGTTTTCTTATATCCCTCGACTAAATTACTTCGCATAGTTGGTCAAACACTTAGAGGCACACATTAAAGAAGATTGGTTATCCAAGTATGCATGGACTTTTGTCTTCCTAGTCTTCGTTCCACCTCCCAGAGACTGCTCGAATCCTACTTTCCGGACGTGACGGCTTCTCAAAAGAGGGTCGAGTTCCTTCCAGTTGAGTGGAGAACTTCTCTTCAACTGGGTGGGGACATTTTGGACTCCTTGACACTGAATAATGTGGGCCGGCTTCGGTACTTCCTCAACAGCACATTTATGGACATTATGTACTACAGCAGTCCACTCTATCGCTCCGAAATCAGCCGGAATCTACTGACCGAGCTTAACCGACTCTACAGTCTCTTCCGTGACCGACACCCCTACTTTGAACGTGATGGTGGTCGCGTCTCGATCCTGTCGCATTCTTTGGGTTCTGTAATTGCCTACGATCTCATCACCGGCTGGGTGGACCCAACCCCAGTGAGCTACTGCAATCTGCAGCCTGCTGACCCACCCTGTGCGCGAAACCCATTTGCCGACACAACCGGTATGCGGTTAAATTTCTCCACGCATAACTTATCAATAGACAATGAACGTAGTAGCCCCTTCCGAAATGATTTATTTGAAGCCTCCTCCTC
>CACRXP010000071.1:509592-532296 GCA_902702965.1 Spirometra erinaceieuropaei
CCACCACCGTACGTGGTCTTCTAGACCAATTCTATTCGATAAGAGTTCAGAGATCCCTTCCTTAAAGACCGGACAAGGTTGAGTTAGGGACAAGAATGTGTGTGATATTTGTGGACGCTGGCTTCGGACTCATTAGCCAACGCGCGAACTCCTATCTCCAGTCGTGTTGGCCTTTTTTGTACTTCAGATGGGATAGGTAAGGGAATAGAAGGTGAAGTATGTGCCTCTTAGGTCCTCTTCACTGCAAACAAGCCCACGTACAGGACACTACCGCCCGGTCGGGGTAGTGTTGAACTTCCTCACTTGCAACGTTCGAACTATCATGTGACCGAGTGAAAATTAACTGTCACACCGGACCGTGGATAGGTCGAGTGGGCATTATTTTTGGAATTTTTTTTTCACACGGCCACTATGTTCCTTTAGTCAAATTGATTTCTACTCTCGAGTAACTTTGCCCAAACGCCAGAATAGCATTCCACTCATCAGTTTAGGTGAAGCAGTCTGAGCCGCATACAGTGCCAATCGAAATTCTGAAGTGTGTTTTGGGGCAGGAAAGATCGCGGTATTGAGTATCTTGCAGCACAGTTCCATAATCTTCCAGTCACACCGAAGCGCCGGCTCTTGATTGACCCTATTTCCTGCCGCATGCAAAAGCACACGGTAAAATTAGCCACATAAGTAGTATAAGTTTTCCTCATTGATTTTCGATGCCTTTATTAATTCGACATTTAAATTTTAGAAGAAGGCTTGATTGTAGAATTTTTGGTGAAATCGTCTTTCACAGCATGATTACTTACGGCCAGCCTTGCAAAACACTTCGTGATTTACGCTTCCTCCGCACTGATTCGCACTGAACAGCAACAATAGTTTTCACCTGTGTTGTATTTTGAGTCGAACACCTTTTAGACGTTTGTAAGGTCATACCGGCCGTAAGTATACGAAATTTAGTGTAGATTAATAGGGTCATCAAGAGCTTTGCATGTAATCATTCAAATACAATTTGCGAATGCGGAAATCACGCACGGAAATATTTTTCCTTGTACTCATTTAGTAGCAAATTGCGTCTTATTCAAATTTTATATATATGAAAAAAGAGTATCTTTCGGTTTCTTACGCTTTCTCAATTCTTGATTAATTTTGAACCTGACCTGCAGTTGCACTTGCGTTTAGAATTTCCAAACTACCTGCTGTATAGTTTCCATTTAAGAAAAACCATAAATTTATGCTATTAAATGCCATAAGGGACTCATAAAATTTTACAATAGGTGGGGACCATGTTGCATACATCACAGGCAACATTAATAAACGGACGGACGTGATGCTGTATTAATAGCCATTTGTTGGTATTAAAAGTTTCATAAAACCTTTCCCAAACCGAATGATACCCTTTCCTCAAGTATGGAATTGGTAGAAGTCGTAATTTACTACGAAATGAGAAGTGGGAAGAATATTTTTACACACTTTTCTATAAAATGTTTTTTGAATTTAGAAGGGCGTCGGCCACCAGTGGCAATGCTTCACATTGTTTAAGCAGTCATTTTTTTTACTAAATGTGGTTTTTACAGGCTGCCGGAGCGAAGCTCAGTCAAAAGCCGGTATCCTGGCGTGACTGGATTACCGGGAGGTTTATGCTGTACGATAGTCAGTATTACCACCACAACTATGCAATCTTTCCTAGTCTAAAGCCCATTTCAGAATTTTGGCTAACATGCAAGTACAGTGAGTGACCGATCTCATGAAATGTTGGCTGAAATTCTGAAATGCGTTTTCGATTAGGAAGGATTACTTGGTCGCGGTCGTAATATTGATTATCTTGCGGCATAATCTTATAACATTTCGGACTCGGCAGGATGTCAGCTTTTAAATACACTGCTTTTCAATCTCCTGTATAAACTGCACTTGGTAAAAACTGACTACTTAAGTAGCATACATTTTTTCTCACTGATTTTCGATGGTCTTGCAAATTCAAATATATCTTATAGAAAGCATAACCAAAAATATGCTTTCTTTCAGTCAATTAATAGAGAATCACGCCTTCTTTATATTTTATACTCAAGGAAGGAGCATAATTAGGTTTTAAAAAAGTTTTCTGATTGCCGAATAATTTGGAGCCTGATCATTCGTTGCATTAGCGCTTGGTAATTTCAGTCTGCAAGGTGCATGCGTTCCGCGTAAAGAAAATCACATATTTTTCTATGCCATTAAAGAGACATCATACAGAGTCCGTAAAATTTTGCAATGGACGCGGACTATGTCGTACATTTCATGAGGAGCTGTGGTAAACGGCCGGGTACGATGCTATGTGAATGGACATTGCGCGGTCTTAAAAAATCTCATAATTAACAACTTTTTAAAACCTAATTATACACCTTCCTTGAGTATAAAATATAAAGAAGACGTGATTCTCTATCGATTGACTAAAAGAAAGCATATTTTTCTTTATGGTTTCTATAAAATATATTTGAATCTGCAAGACTACCGAAAATCAGTGTGAAAAATGCATGCTACTTAAGTAATCAGTTTTTACCAAGTGCAGTTTATACAGGAGATTGAAAATCAGTGTATTTAAAAGCCGACATCCTGCCGAGTCCGAAATGTTATAAGATTATGCCGCAAGATAATCAGTATTACGACCGCGGCCAAGTAGTCCTTCCTAATCGAAAACGCATTTCAGAATTTCAGCCAACATTTCATGAGATCGGTCACTCACTGTAAATAGGCTTTTTCACAAATATCCTGCGCAGGTCTGCCCTAGCGTGAAATAAACAAATACCCCAAATGATCTGGTAGAAGAAGGCTTTAAACAGTTTATTAGAGAAGAAGAGAAGGAGGGCCGGGAGGGGAGTAGCAGCCATCTTGAAAAAATACATGTCTACTGAAGTCCGTCATTTTCTCAAGTGCATGTATTCGAACAGGCTTCACGACTTGACGTAGCTCAAATGAATGATCAGACACTGCACAAATATAGCTAATCCTTGTTTTTACGAAATCCCCTTTTGACACGTTAGTGCCCACATTACCTCCCACAAACAGTGTTCTGCGATTTGAAAATTGCTGATCAAAACTTTATTCGTGTCTTAATCGATGGAGGGTAATTTAAATGACTCTTTAAACATGCAGCATAATCACACACGAAGATAGGGTTATGTTCCATTTCAAATCCTTAAAACCACCCGTATAAGTTGTATTCGCTAAGAGTATCCACGCGTTTTAAGATTCCTCGATGATAATACCGAGTAAATCGCGCCATTATATAAGCAATTGAAATTCTCGCCATTGGTTTGTTTGGCGGAGGACACGAAAGATCCTACCCAATAAATCATTATTTCTGTATTATCAATATAGTTGTCGAATGTGCTATTGCAAACCATTCATAAGATAGGCCATCGACTGCATTCTAATAGCTGCTAAGGTAGTCTAACTCGTCTCAGTTACAAGGTGGTTTCAAATACCTTCGATCGGGACTTCAGATGAGCTCACGAAAAAGGTCAACAAAAGTTATAACCGAGGTTACTTCCTGTCTGCAGATGGTGCACACACTCAGTTGTGAGAAGAATCCGCAATCTAAGGTGTGTGCGTGTGTTGATTTCTTAAGCTTTTCAACAAAATACGCCAATTTTCCTAGGCGTTCTCAAAACCGTAAGACGAGGTTAAATTTTTGCCAAACCTGCCTTGGAGGTAACCTCCAGGAACCTAACCTACTACGTCGGAACTCAGTTTTTTAAGGATTCGAACTGACTTCCATCAACTTCAATGGACTAATCCTCATTTATGCACCTGCCAACTTAATAGTAATAGTGGTGTACACAAGTTTGTTTAGTCATACTCTTAAATAAAGCAGTAAGTGAGCCACAATCTCGTGTTCCGCCAATTTCTTTACGCAATTACGAGGGCTTTGACTCGTCAATGGGTCCCCAGCGTTCCCTATGTGGTCTCTGGCGTAAATTCAGATGTCGACTTTGACGGTGTAGTTTTTTCAGGAAGGACTGTCGATATTGCAGTCAAGTTCTCAGAAACCAATGTTTAGGCTGTACCCCGAACGCTTTGTGTATTTTACTAATCTATGAATTCAGAACGTACCGCCATGCCGACCTGAAAAGAGATATGCGTTTTCCAGAAAGCGTGCATACAACCGGATTTGGAAATCCTGTGACGACGTTGATAACACAGGTAACACATGGTTCATAGGGCTGCGAAACATCCAAACACTCTTCCTTCTTTATAGTACACTAGCTCATTTCACTGGCATCGCTACAAGGACAATTATTCCTGGAGAAGTTCCTATTAGTGGGTTGACTCACGTGGAAATTACAGGAGCTCAGTGAAAATCAACGACGGCTAGCCGTGTAAGTGTAAAGTTTCTGGGGACACAACAATAGCAAGACATGAAAACCTCAGTTCGCGAACTCAGGGGAACGTGGGTCTAATTCCGGATTCCCATGCTTTCTATTTGTTCGCTGGCTCTTTAGACCTTAGATTTAGTACAATATATAGTTCAGAGTGTTAGTCATATAAATTTCCTAATCGATACCCCAGATGACTGTCCCATCTACCCAAGTACCGCCTGTCTGCTGACGTTGAGCCCCTGCAAACGTCTTTAGTCCCATTCAGTTATGCCAGCTTACCTCATCACGACGTCAGTCTGTTGCGTTAACTCTCATTTTTTTGGCAAGAGAATTCCGTGATCATCCAGCCAAAAAGTGCATCCTCTAAATTTATACGTTGCGAAAATCGCTGCGCGTTTTTTTCCATTCCAGACTGAAAACTGTGCTGCTGTCCCGTTGAAAATGACGGCAATTTTAGGGGTTGATAAAAGCACGGTCCCGCAGAAATAGAGCCCCCCCCACTGTAGGCGTTAAAACCAATTAGATTCTTTGTTATACGGACTTACTTGGTGCCTCGAAATGTCTCCTGATATGTCTAACGAACATATTCTCGAAAAAAATGCAGTTGGCGAGGTTAATGACCCGCGACGGCGCTCAAGGCTTCTCCTAGAATAACCTGCGAAGAGACACGCCCTGAGTAACCGCATACGTTGAAGGACTGCGCGGATTGCCGCAAGACCGTCTGCCAGTATCTACTACCAGTGTGTTCGGAAGTTCTTGATCGTCTGATAGGAGCTGGGGCGGGTTGAATGATGTTAATAAATGATGCGAATTTTGAAAGCAACCTATCACTTCACTTTTTCCTGATGCCATTTGAACTGCATATTGTGTATTTCGTCAAAGGAATGTCATTTATTTCGCATAAAATATTACGATAGGCGGATTTTAAGAAGCACTTAAAGGTACAATTCAAGTCACAAAAACGGTACACGATGCAGAATTTAGGGCTAGGCTGCCTGACTAATTTTCAGATTTTCTAATCACTAGTGTATGCTATCCCTAAATGAGTGTTCTGGAGACGTTTTGCAGACAAGCGGCGATTAATATGGAAAAAGTATATGAGATGACGAAATTCATATTGTCTATGGAACTCGACTACTGCTGTCTGGCTTTTGGAGTAATAGGGCCGGTACGTCGGCATGCAACTGCAAACGGCAGTATTTAGAGAAGCTACAGACACAGGACAACTATTACCCTTCAACAACAGTCACCCTCCGTCTCACAAACGCAACTGTGTCCCCACTCTGCTTCAAATAGCTGGAAAACATTGCAGTACGCCAGCAGATAACAGAGCTGGACGACCGCGCTGTCATAACCCTTTAAGAGCCAAGGGATACCCAAACTATTTTATCAAGTAAAGCGGTCGCCAGACGAACAGACAGTAGCCAAAGGAGCGGTAACCCGAAGTCTGGAGAGCCATTTCCTGCATCATAGGAGTCTCTGCGGCGTTTCATCGCCTCACACAATCCGCCAGAGTGGACAAACCGAGCACCTAGGTAACAATTCATCGCCGTTTGGTGCGACCTAAAGACACGCTGCCGTCCACCGAAACCCCGGCCGTTGTCTACAAAAGTTGTAATAATGGGCACTGCAAGTGGCTTAGGAGCACCGGACAAAAACTGTGCATCCGCCCACACGATCACAGATTCACACTTCCGAGGTTAGGCTAGAACCCTCCGCGTGCAACGCACATTGGAGAAATTGACAATACTTCTGTCCTTCTGCGAACGACCATCGTAAGCCGGTGTGATTGAAGGGCAGAACGACTAGCACCTGAGGCGTGGTGTTCAGGTGCCAAATCCATCAACGAGCATGTTTGCACGGCCAATAGAAGCGAAGAGGCGAGTCCCAGGAAGCAGTCTTGAAGAAGAAGACACGATCGCCGGGACAAGAGCTTTATTAGCCTCACTTTTCGGATTCCTGTTGCATACAGGCCAGAGGCAACCATCAGGCGTCAGTTGATGAAACCAAAAGACCCACTGCCACGGCAAGAAACGTCTGGAGTCCTTTATCGGATCTGGTGCAGTTGCGGACAAAGCAACTACATCGGAGAAACCAGAAGACAGCTCCGAACGCGAATGGCCGAACACGCTGCAGCGGTGCGGAGAAATGACGCAAGCTCTCAAGTTGCGGCTCATTCGACGGGTTCCGGCCACACATTCAAATTCGACGAGGCCGAAATTCTCGCAAGAGGTGACAACCGCGTGATCCGGCAGCTGCTTGAGTCATGGTTTACTGGCCCCCAGTCTATTAACAAGTGCAATAATCTTCCCATTCAATGCACCGTGCTGAGACTTCGTCTAGGCGGAGTAATTGGCCACGCGGGAGCGCACTGGTGAACACTCTTCCAAACACCCGGGTCAGCGCCTCAGATGGTCGAGCAATCATCACACCAACATCCAACGCACGTGATGAAATTGCAGCAATTAACGACGCGAATATCGGCCATCACGCCACGTGCAACGATCCCTGATGAAGGGGAGGGAGCCGTGAATATTCATAGGTATGCGGTAGCATGGCTACTGCATCCTATAAATACTACAGCCGCATGTGCATGAACCACCCTTATCTGCTTATGTCTCTGATGATGGATTCGAGCAGGAATCCGAAACGTCAGGCTAGTAAAGCTCTTGTCCCGGCGATCGTGTCTTCTTCTTCAAGGCATGTTTGCACGGCCCGACGACGAACTCACTCGACGAGCGAGAAAAAGAGCCCCCAGACTGAACGAGCCCCTGCAGAGGCCCAACCACCCTCCATGAAGGTGATGAGCCACAATGCACACGGTTGCCAAGCGTGCCAATCAACCGCTAAAAACCGAGGCAGCGATAGAGAGAAATTGACTGGCCCAGGGCCAACTAGCTTGGCGCGCCAGTTTGGATTCTGTTCAGTTTTGTGCATTTAACGACTTGACAGTGACAAGCCGATCAAGCTCACCGAAACTTCAGTGGTTCGATAAGTCTGTTGCGGTGGGCTCTTCGTCTTTCTCATTGTGATTGAGTTTTCATAATCTGCTGTCACAGCTCGTTAGATGTTGGGAGGTACAGTCCGCGACATCATTGGAGGCCGACTGAAGCAGGCATGATCACAGCTGTCCCAAGCACATGCATTGTTGTTACGTGGATTTCATTCAAGTATGCCGAATAAGTAATCCGTTTTCTCCGTTTCTTTTAAACCACACTTCAAACCACCACTCCTTTCCTCCCTTTTTGCAGTTGACGCTGGTAATCGCACGGCCGACGGGACTGCGGACGAGGCTAACAAAGCCTCCATTCTGCTGGCGAAGCTGGAGTCAGCCAAGGAAGTGTAAGTTCGTAGAGAATTTCCTGACCGACGGGGGTAGCCCCCGTCTAGAATCATTGTCTGAGTAGAAGGTCGGCGACGAAATAGCAGACTGATTGACTTGACCTACCTCTGCTATATTTCGCTGTCCATCTTCCTGCTGTGTTTTTTCAAAACCGATAAGTAAACCTAATTGAAGGCAGGAGGAAGTGTTTGTAATTCCGTGTTTTTTTATCGCCCACCGCGCAAATACTTGAGGGACATCTTATTGACAAATAGTGAGCCGACGTTTTCCACTGAACGTCCCTCTGCATCTCAGTCAGAGGAGCATACTCAATTTTGTTATTGGCTGCTGGATTGTGTGGAAGAAGAAGATGAGATCACTGAAACGAGAGATTTGTTCGTCCGACATTTCGGATTCTCACTCGAACCGCAACCAGAGACAATCACAAAAAAAGTTGAAGGACGCACAAGGAATGTAGTATTTATAGAACGCAGTTGCCACGCCATCACATGCCTGTTATAATTAGCAACTCGTGCATTCATCACTGACAGTCGTATTTAATGTGATGCTGGCTTCTTAGTCCGCAGCCGAGTAGTTAATTGCTGAGATTTAGTCACCGTTGTGGAATCTTGGTGTGATAAGTACTCGGCTATTTAGCTCACTGTTACTGGAACTCTTGGTCGCCTGCGCTAATTACTCTACCCAGACAAAGAATTGGCATAGAATATGGGGGCGAGGTCATTGCGCTTGCCGGTCGACTGAGAGCCGGAGAACCGTGACCCAAACAGCTCGTGGCTCACGCGGTTACCCTCTCTTGTGGGAAGTTTCAAGTCGTGGCTGGGCCCCGTCGGGTAAGCTGCGACTTGAGAATTGGCGTTATTCCTCCTCACTGTTGTTGCATGTTCAAGCATTCGCGTCCGGAGTAATCTCCCAATTTCTCCGACGTAGTCGCTCTGCCTGAAACTTCACCAGCTCCGGTAAACGACCCCAGGCGTTTCCTGCCATGGCAGTGGGATTTTAGCCTCGTGACCTGGCGCTTGATAGTTGCTCCTGTTCTGCGTGCGGCCCCAGGTCCAAATAGTGCTAGCAGGCGACTGACTTTTTCTGAGGACTTCTTCACTTACGGGAGCGCTTGCCAAAATTTCGGCAATTAACGACTCGGCTACGGACTAACAAGCAATCATCGCACAAACTACGACCCCTATCGATGAATGCGAGATCTGCATATTATAGTAGGCATGTGATTGAATGGCGATTGCGTCCTATAAATATTGCGCCTCTTGGGCCTCTATAACATTTATGTGAGACTGTCTGATGATGGGTTCGAGTGAGAATTCAAAACGCTAGGCCAATAAATCCTTTGTTTCAACGATCTTATCTTCTGAACTGCTTCCTAGAACTCACCTCTTCACTTTTTTTTAGTTTGTGTCGTGTAAAGAATCGCTTCAGACATAGTTTTCTGATATAATCTCAACCTGACAAGATTTCACCCATTTGTGAGTCTTCAGAATACGAATTACCTGCCCAATAGACCTTGAAAGTGGGTACATTCTACGCCTTTTCTCAGACTGTATAAGCTGGACACAGGGAGTCTTCGTATGTTCGCTCTGAGGCTGCGTAACTACGCAGTGGTGTTTAATAGCGCTTGATGCATCCCGCTGTGTTCTCCATCTGAGCCTTTTTATCACCTGGTTCTAGTGTCAAGTGTCTTGAATCCCAGTTGCAATCCCTGGCCCTGCAGCAGTTAACTGCCAAAAGTTCCGTTCTCTACACATCGACACAACGGAATCACCTCTTGACTTCGTGTTACCAACCCACCGCCCGCCTCGTCTTCGCATCACGCGTAAGTCCATCGATCTCGCCCCCAACCACGTCTCCTTTTATTAACTTCTCCCTCCCCAATGCAGCTGGGCACAAATTATGAACCAAAAAAGGAGGTTCGCAGCCCGGACATAGTTTAAATACCGCTTCTGTACATCGTTGAATGACTAGGTTTATCATTCACCTAAGACTTTCATCGCGTCCACATGTCGTCCAGTTGTGGCTACCTGTTTGAAAATCGATTTTTGACAAACTGTCCCTATTACAGCCTAATTTCTCCCTTTCCCTCTCTTATCTAATGGTTTTGAGAATTGCTACCGACAGCAACGACCATTTCCCTGTTATCTTCCATTATCTTCTTGATGTACCACAGTTCCAGGCCAGAACCACGTAAGATCCGAGTCCGAATCCAGTGTATCAAGGTCAAATGCTCAGCAAGTTGAGCCACAGGCCTATGTCCTGCTATGGGTTATCGGGACTGTTTGGACTCGCGCGGGAGCGGCTTTCGTTAATTTGTGATTATGGGGCGGAATTTGACCCTTCTGGTTTCTTCTTGGACTACAACCTAGAGTTCCTAGAAGCGATTACATGACCAGCAGCGGTCAGAAAGGGAGAGTGTTACCAACAAAGATTAATCTGAGGGAAGGACGCTCAGTCGCTGGGACAACCATTTTATTTGCATGACGTTTCGGATTCACAATCGAACCCATCATCATCAGAGACTGCAGCAGATAGGGGTACTTGGTTGCAGCTGTGCTGCAAGACGCGTTAATCCGATCCCATTGTCTACGGGCTCCAGGAGGGGTAATCTTTTCAAATAGGCCACCTGTTCCAGTAGCACTTTTTCGCACGACTTTTGACGAAGTCCAACCTGATTCCTGCCTTACTGCCACTAATACTGTTATTATTATCACTAATCATACTGTTGCTACTACTACTACTACTACTACTACTACTACTACTATTACTACTACTACTACTACTACTACTACTACTGCTACTACTACTACTACTACTACTACTACTACTACTACTACTACTACTACTACTACTACTACTACTACTACTACTACTACTACTACTACTACTACTACTACTACTACTACTACTACTACTACTACTACTACTACTACTACTACTACTACTACTACTACTACGTTCTAATGTTACTAGCAGCAACATCACCGTCCCCCCCTCTCCTCCTCCTCCTCCTCCTCCTCCTCCTCCTCCTCATCATCATCATCATCATCATCATCATCATCATCACTACCACTTCTGCTACTATCACTACTACTAATTCAACAACAAGTTCTACGCTCTAATGTTACTAACAGCAACATCACCGTAATAAGCAATTTCAGGAGTAATAATAATCAATGTCACAATCTAGCTGTCTCCTATGCAACTAGCAGCAGCATCACCGTTATAAGCTACTTCATGAATAATTATCTTTTATTGTTTTCAGTTGGAGAACCTTTTCTGCGTAGGATCACCGTTGCCAGTCTACCTTGCTCTTCGTGGTGTGCGCCCTGATTCCTCGTCCTGTCCCGATAAGGTCATGCCGCGTTACCTCTGTCGACACATCTACAACGTCTTTCACCCCTCCGACCCGGTGGTATGTGCCAACGTACATTAGTGTCCACTGAAAGCAGCCTCATCAACCCTTCTTCATCGTGCTTGATGGACTCACCTCTAGTTCCGTAGTTTATGCTTTACCATATGTGCTGCTGCCTTCCACTAGGAAGAGAACGCGGGTCCATCTACTGACTTCTGTCAGTCCGAAGCTCGAGACACGAGCAACTTTGCTGAAAACTATACTTACTCATGTTCACACGGTCATGACACCCGGACGCCCCTTCAGCGCCCTACAAATGCAGCGACACCGGCAACCGTTCTAAAATCTGAAACTTGCGTCCCATTCAAGTGCTCGCTTGGATCATTGGCCCGCATAGTGACGGGTATCGCATGCTCACGTTTGTCTGGGCTAGTCAACTTCCAGCCTGTTAAACCCGCTAACAATGCACGACAGAGCGGGTCTTTAGTCAGGCGTTTAGTGAAACTGATAGTGACGTTGAGTGTGAAGTTAAATACTGCTGCGATATTTAAGATAGGTAATTTTGAATGCGGATTCAGACAGTGAGCAGCACTCAGCTCAGAGCAGTGAGGAGTGGGCAATTTTTAGTTTTTATGTTTCTTGCAATACCCTCGGGATTAGCCTAAATTAGCAGTCATTTGTTGGGTGCGGCGCACCGTCTTTTTGGACGCAAAACCGTACTTGAAATAATTATAGTAAAAGCATGAATATTTCCACATCCTTATATTCTTTGTCTCCCTGCCTTACGCTGCAACGTTACTTGCCTTTGATTGGCGACTAGTAGTGAACCTTTTGCCGTTTTATGTCTTCCTGGGGAGCGTCGTTAAAGTACGAAAATCCATGTCTCGAGGGGTTCACAACCTGCGTTATTGTCGGCCCACGCAAGTATCTCTCGGAGGCGAATGCTTGAGTTATAGGTGGGTGCAGGTGCATGAGTAAGGAAGAGGAAGACCGGGTCGAGTATCGGAACAAATTGCCTACTTTTATTGAGCTTTGAAACTCGTTCAGGCGTTCGTCGTCATAGTTGACAGTGTTCGCAGGGTCGAATTTATGGCCAGTCCGTTAGATATTCACAGCCGCTTGATCATCCCTCTTCACTGCCAGTTTGTGCTCGTGTGTGCTTTCTTACAACTCGGCCACAGGAACAGTTGCGACACAGAATCCGGTGAGGGGCTCGAAATTTGCTTTCTCACTGTGGATTGCGTTCGATTAGCCATACTTATGTCAAACTCTGCGGCATTGTTTACCATCATCTCGCAGACAAAGGCAGTAAAGTGTGTATGAATATCTTAGTACAGAGACGTGGGCTGATAACATTTCCAGAATGGACTTTCTGTGCTAACCGGCTCCGTATGGGCTTTCCACCCCAGGACCTTGGACATCAGTCCGTTGTGAGCACATCTAGGTTGAAGCTGTAAACATTATCAGGGCCAGCTCATGAAATGTTAACCAAAATATCGATATCGTATAAGTGAAGAAGAAGATGTTTCGAGCACCGGAACATTTTGTTTATTGTCCTGCGCTTTCGGAGTCGTTCTGGAGTCCATCGTCAGTGATAGTAGCAGCAACCAGAACAAGCGACAGTTAAAGAGCATTTAGGCCAATCATCGACCGACGGCGCAAGACTAGAGGTGACTGCGTCATCTCGATATCTGTCCCCAGTTAGAAAGGATTACCTACGTGGGGTTGTTATTATTGATCAACATGCTACATGATCCTATGATGTTATAGTCACGCCAAAATATCGGCTTTTGAACGAGTTCCATTGCGGTCATCTGCGGAGGCATGCTCTGCAAAATACTGCTACTTAAGTAGTATTTTTTTCCGTCGAATCTCGTCTTTGTAAATTCGAATATACTTTTTGGAAAACATGCGCAAAAATGTTCTTTCTCATTCGGCAGCAAATTGCGCCTTGATTTAATCGTGTACTCAAGGGAAGGTCATCTTTCAATATTAAAAGACTTGTAATCATGCGTTTCCTAAGACTGTGCAGTGTCCATTCAAACAACACCATATCTGTCAGTTTATTAATGCTGCTTATGAAGTTTGCAACGCGTTTGTGAGTTTTATATGCCCTTTTAATAGCATGGAAAGGTGACCTTCCCTACAAGAAAGGCATGCAGCATGCTGTTTGAAAACCATAGAGGCAAAAGCAACTGGAGGTCGGATTCAAAAGTATTCGGAAATGAAGGCTTTTTATTTACGCGAAAGATATTATTTCTTCAAGTATGGATCTTGAAGACGCGATTCGATACCGAATTAGTACGAGGAAGAATGCCTTTGTGCGTGTTTTTTTTTACAAAATATGTTTGAATTTGTAAGGTCATTATAAGTTCACACTATATGAGTTGCCCTTTTTACTAAGTCGGATTTTTGCAGGCCATCGGAACGAAACTCATTCAAATGCTGGGATCTTGACGTAACTGCAATATCGTAAGACTATGCTCCGAGATGATCAGTACTACAACGCCACCTAAATAATCACTCCCAATCTAAAATCCATTTCAGAATTCCAACTAACATTTCATGAAGAAGGCGGGATCGATACCAAACCACGCCGCTTAAGGCCATTCACTCTCTAGTAAATGCGTTCCCTCTTTATAAAAGGATGTTTCCTCACTTGGTACCATATCCATCGCAGGCCTACCGATTGGAACCCCTGATCCTCAAACACTATTCGGACATATCTCCCGTGGAAGTCTACCGGTGTAGCGATGCCGCAAAGGTCAACTACCAGGAAGTTCACACGAAATCAAACTCCAAACCTCCACTTCCTGTGCAGCATTCTGTTCCCGAATGGGTGCGTATGTTCAGTTTTATTCGAAGTAAATGTTGGTATTCACCTTTGAATTCCCTATTTGTTAAAAAGCAACTGAAACATCTCAAAAACCCGAAAAGGTATCATAGGTGGGCAACGATATAGAGAAGGACCCCAGTCAACTGTCAGTAGACTGTGGATCATGCCATACGGGGTTTTATCATGGCATACAGGCTGTTGCGGAAATTACACTGTCAACAACGATTCCTTCCCACGGCCTCACACCCTAACTCAAAATCCGTCATTTTGTGAAATTTTTCGTTTACTGTTTGATTACTACTCTCATTCCCGTTGTCGTACAATAGCGTAGGATAAGACTTTCGGCATAAATCCAGGCAATTTCTGTGCTTTCTTTCATTTTGCCAGTCCTGCGTGCTGCCCCACCCATAAAACTCCCTTTACCATAAATCACGTATGGCACGATCCACGGTTTATTGACAGTTAAGTGGGGTCCTTCTCTATACCGTAACCAGTAATTGGAAACCCTTACAGATAGACGAACTGTCAGGAGTGTTGGTGGTACGAGCAGTATTACGGTGGTCGTTTGGAGTGCAGGGAAAGAAATAATATCCCCAGGGTACGTATGTGTGTGCGTATTTTTGCCCAATCCTACTGTCCATATTTCTCAAGTCTCCCATTCATGCTAACGTTTCACGTAATACGCCTGAATGACCTCGATGATATGTGTTTGGTTAGGGTGCGTCCGCTGTCCAAATGACAATTCGACCGTCGATTCCGATGATTTCCACCGTGTGCTACACACCAAGGTGCAACAGGCACGGGAACTTGCGCGTGAATTAGTTTATGGTGATAGTAGATTTGCGCAGCACCTAACGCAATCTTTCTTCCCCACTTTTCACATGGACCCGGTGTCAAGACAGAGTCAAGAAGACCGTAGGGGGGGGGCAGGGACCAAGTGGATAGCGCGGTCGAGCCCGTACCTTGGCTTTCCACCCCACACCTCTTGGTCCGCACAGCAAATGACTGAGTTTTCCACCAACAACACACCAACAGAGGTTAGAAGGGCGATGACGACTGGGCAGCCATGCCCGTCACCTGTATACTCATTGGGAGCGCAAGCGCATCTACCAGCAGAGAAGCAGGTGTCAGGGAACTGCGGGCGCATAGAAGGCTGCGATGGCCATGGTTTGCTGATATTAGCGTAGCACACGCTTACAGACTTTTTGACCGCTGCCCAAATAAGAGCTCCAACAAAGTACATATTCTTCCCGAATTATCATATTTTTACTCTTTTTTTTGCCCTGCCGCTGTTGTAAAAGTATGAATGCGTGAGATGCCAAGAGAGTGATGGTTGCTTTGATGGATTGAAAGTCGCAGTAAATGTCTAGCTACCACTGAAACTCCACACTGCTTCCCACTCTCCTTTGTAGCTGCACAGATTTGTTTTGAGCCCAGTCACTACACAATAACGCAGCCCAACGAAGTGTTTTCTCACGCGGTGTTTTCCGCTCTCCCTCTCTCTCCGGTAGTCTGGTTTAGTCGGTAGGAAGAAATGATGAAGTCCACTAGTGTTCCGGGTCGTATCGGTGACTTGTTCACGGTGGATCGGACCTGCACAGCGCCTAACGCACTCTTCTTTCCCCACCAAGGTTAAGATGCCCACTTACATGCTCCACACGTGACTCCTTTCCTAAACTCCACACGCGGCAGATTCTAAAGGAAAAAAGATCTAGGATTTCAATTGAGTGAGGGTGCTTTGAAGAGCAAACAAAGAGCCAGCCATTGCAATCCGACCCTAAGTCCTGCGTAGACCTCAGTTATGCCGCCAGCTGGCACATTTGAAGTGCGCTGCAAATATTGGATGGATGCGATATCTGTGGGAGAGTTTAGACTGCAGCAACTTTTGGTATACACCTATTAAAAGGAACTTGCCTGGGGATTATAAAAAACGCAAACTTCTAGTGGTACAGCAGTACATTTCGACCGTGATGACCGACGATGTCCACTGTGTGCTCCACAGTCGGGTGAGATCAGGGACTTGTGCCTGAATTACTTAAAGTGGTAGTAGACTTGCGCTGCATCTAAGGCACTCTCCTCCTCTCCCACCTGCATCCGGTGTCAAGACATAGTCGAGTAGATCGGAGGCGGGAGATGGCGCAGGTGGCTAGCGCGGCGAATACCTGCACCTAGGTGTGACACCACTCTCTGCTCCGCAACGTGCACTGACCAGACTCCTGCACAACAAGATAAGTGGGCGGAGGACGGCACAGATCTCAGTTGGCACGACGTGAGCCTCGCACTGGGCGCGACACCCCTGATTCTGGCGTTTGTTATAAGAGCGCATTCTCGATAACGCCTGCCGAATTCCGATCAACTGCCGATGGGGGTCCAACGCATCCTGCGCAGCAGCAACAGTTTCTGTAACACGTCTGTAAAAAGCATTCCTGTATGTGCCGATCTGGCAAGAGTATTGGCTAATGCTGCACTTCTTTGTGGCTGCCATCCTGAGACCGTCTGCTAGTGGAAATCTGATGTTTGATGAAAATTCAATAACCTGAATTTCTTGAGCACGTTATTGCGGTTTACATCATGAAATTCTACATACTGAGGAATGTTTATGGCGGCAAATTTGCGCATCACCGACCGCCTTTGTTGATTCATTATCGTTTGAATTGTTTTCTACGGACCAACTCTTTTCTCTACTGGTCATTCCGTTGTGCAAGTCACAGCACACGGTTAACTTTTTGGTTTTCCATCTAGTTTTTGCAGTCCGACCCGCAGAATGCGTGCTATCTAGAAACTAGAGGCCAGAACTTTGGGAATTTGTCTTTACTAGGTCACGTACTAACTTACGCAGACATTTGTAGGCATACTGTACTTTGTGGATCAGAGGTGGTATGCATTCTGCGTCGATATAATGAAAAAGAGAAGAGATTCCTTTAAAAAATCGAGCTGTACTCGCGAATTTTTGAGCTGTTGATACCAACCCGTCGTCAGACGAAAGGAAAACGAGAAAGTTAGATTGTCATACTAGACAGGACAGACCATTGGCGTGTGAGAGGGGTGGTCACGAAGTCGTGGTGGGCTTCTGAGTGAGGGGGTAGGAAAGGAGAGGGGAGGCGGAACAACTGTAGCATCCGGGCACGCAGGGCTCTCCGTTAGTATGCTTTGTTTCGACTTGGGACCTGTACTCAAAGGTTTGACATCGTGCTTCGACTTAGAGTCGTCTCCGTACTGTGTGATTTTGCTGGAATTTTCGTTAGCTATCGCAAGAATCCAAAAATGGGAATAATCCAAAGAAAAATGGAGATATAAAGGTTTATTGTAACGGATAAAAATATGATTGTAATATGAAAAGATTCAAACTGTTCACACAAATCCAACGGATTCAGAGTGGAAGATCGGGGAGGTGGATTTGGAGACTACCACCGGGCAGGGAATAGATCCGCTCTGTATTTGCACTATGAGGAATAAGAGACCACATGTCCGTTAGCTCCTGTCTTCCGTTTCTGTCTCTCTGTCCTTCCTTATTTAAACAAATTGGTTGTGGTTCGGGTTCAGTCGTCACAAAATTACGACTCCTTGTCCTGGAGAGGAAGGGTTGGTGGTGGGTCCGTTGGACTGCAGACGGCTGTATTCGCGGTCGTTGATGTGCGATTAGGACAGGGGTCAGTCATTTGTGAACGCAGGCCCTCGTTATGGGTGCCCAAGTCAACGTGGCGTTTGATACTATCCGCATTGGCGAACCAAGCCTCCAGAAATTATCTCACTCTTTTTGTGTTGACTGTATGATTACTAGGAAGGACGTTTCCTTATACAAAACTTTTGTTCCTCCCCCGAGTGTCCCAGCTCAGGTCTGTAGAAGTGGTATTTGTCGCGTTCATACGGCCAAATTTGATAAGTACTAGCTTTGCAGCCATGGACTATATACGTTATCCTTCTCCAGAAAGACTTCACGTGGAAAGTGTCTACTATCGTGAGAGGACGGTTTATCGATCAGGTTACGGGGCGTACTTGTAGTGCATACAACTTACGTAGAATGAGGTACGAATCCTCACATTTAAAGCATTAAATACCATAAATACTCACCATATTCTCCGATTGTATATTTGGCAGACTACAACAGCCCTGTAGAATACATTCTGTAATGACTTTAGATTAAATTGGCATTGGTAGGGGGCGCTCTCCAATCGTTCTTACAGAACCCACTCGTTCCGTTGTGCCTTAGGGACTCTCTCGAGCCCAACCAGCAGCCGCACAGCGGCGCATGTTATAGGCGGAATGATATGACCGGTAAAGACAAGGGAGACTGGAATGGCCATTTCTGGCTTATTAGCCATCGTCAGCCAGTCATACCCAAGCCCGAAGTGTGGTACACCCGAGGCTCGAACTCGCGACCTGTTTGTTAGAAGTCCACGCCTCTAACCACTGCGCCACGAGCCCATTGCCCTGTCGGTTTTCGATCGGCAATATACAATGGTAGGGGGGCGCTCACTGATTGTTCTTACGGAACTCACTCGTTCCGTTGTGCCTTATGGACTCTCTCTCGCTCGAGGCCAACCAGCAGCCGCACGACAACATTTATATGAACAGTGCCTGCACGCTTTAGATTTGAAGCTTACACACTGTGTTACTTTGAGCGCCACGGAGACGCAAGTTCAGTGATACCAGATCTGGCGATTTTTGTGAATATCCTAGGACTTTTCGGTGAATCATTACGTCAGCGGAGCGATCATTGGGTGTGTCAATTTAATGATGCTCCCTCCTGCTGATGGTAGCAGTTTGCTCGAAGGACAAGTTACTCGCGGGAGGCTTGACGTACTTTTGTAGCACTTTTGACAAGCGGTGCGCGTGACTGTTTTTATAAAGACAAATGGGTCTATCGAAGCCCTCGAAGACGAATGAGATTAATGTTTCCGTTTACTTTATTAAGCGACTTGTGTGAATGCTTAAATCATAATCCCTGTCAGCTAACTACCCGCACGAATTAATTTTCTATGTATGTGGAAGTAACTTTCAATCCCAAAAGATAGGCCTTAAGAGTTTAAATACGTTTTAGGGACATCCCGCATGCCCATCAGCGGGGTAGATAACACAAGCATTTTCTGGAAAATTGGTAAACCTGGTTCCTGGCGGAGGGTGTTTGGCTGACAGAACGTGATAGATTTAAAGACTAGTTTTTCTACATTCCTAGAAAAAGAACATTTTCCATGGATTATACTACTCGCACCATTTAAAAGCCTTAGAATACTTTAGCTAAAGCCTTGGACTTAATATTTGAAAATTTCAATACTCCCTAAAGCTTTTGCGAAACGTTTCATTACTATTACGGACTATACATCTGCCTGCGTTCTCGTTGTCTTTTTCATGTCAAATTAAACTGAGCAGAAATTGCCAAATGAAGCCAGCGGAACGGTGCTTATCCAAGCACATGTAGATATACTTTTCACTGAGTTCTAGGCCTCTGCTATAAGTAGGTTGTCAGCAGGTCAATTTTAGGGATGAACACGAAGACATTAATTCAGATGACCTCTTTGACATTCTCATGCGCAAACTGCAGGATGACTACTCGGGAACCAAATTATTATTAAAGTAGCTAGAAAGTGCCGTACCGTTACGCCATGGTAGCTGCTCCACTCCAGAGCAGGGGACGATCCTTCGTCTTACTCCGCTTTTGTCACCCGATTAATGTACGTGCATGTGGGATAATGGGAAGGATAATGTGTTTTTCTCAGGTGTGCAGATTGTGAGTACTGTCACTTTCAATGAAACCTTTGACCGTCTGTCCCTATCAACTTCTGGAAATAGGCGGCCGGACAGGTTCACAACGTTTCTGTCCACCTCGCTGCAAAAGCTCTGCTCAACACACTTTGAGGACACTTTATCTTTTAAGCAGCGATTAATTTTTTCTCCTTGTCTTCTGAAGGGATTATGACTGAGAGTTTCATCTCCCTCCTCGTCTTACTGACCTTTAGTTATGTGTAACTCGTATGTTAGTAAATAGTGAAACAATAAGGTTGCAAGCTAACTTTTGCTAACATTTCAGTTGGGACGAGAAACCTCACCCAGAGATAACTGTCGGGTGCCCTCTCCTGACCGAAGCACGTCAATACCGGAGGATTTGATCCTTGAGTCTAGCCTGAGCGCCGGGAGTCTTCGCCGACGTCTCTCCCTCACAAGTGTGTGCGACCCACTTATTTTTCCTGTGCTTCCTCCTTGCATCATGCGTGGTCGAATTTTTTTTTTACCAACGTTACTCTCTTTCGTCACTGCATTTTAGATCTCGTGCTGGGTCTCTTCCGTGGTTCGTGGGATGAGAACCAGTCGGAGTCCTCCTCACAAGTAAAGGTCACTGTCTCGAAACGCTCAAAGCCGACATTTTTCGCTGAGGATGAAGCCTGCCCTCGGAGTGAGGAGCGGCCAACCGAAGCTGAGGACCATCCGGGCGGCGGCGGCGGTGGTGGTGGTGGGCCCGATGAGAGGTCTTTCAGACAGTCCTCCTCCAGATCCACGAGCCCTGACTCCCAGACCGCTAATCAGCGTCTCGAATATCGAATGGACTATCGACTACCGGAAAGCCGTTACGAGAGTACCTACCTGTCAGCGCTCACTGTACATACTTCTTATTGGTCTAATCCTGACGTTGTGATGTTTGTTCTCATGCAGGTTTTTACGAACTCTGCTCCTCTCGATCATCCGTTGTCTCCCCTCTAGGGGAAGGACAGTTTGTTCCGGCAACTCTCCTTTTAATTCCATGATACTTCTCTGTGCAATTCCATTTTTTATCAGAGTTTCTTTTTATTCTCATAATTTCTTGCCAGTTATTTTTGTCTGTCCTCTGTAACGTCCCCCCCCCCTTTCCCTCACTCTCCACACCCACTTTATTGGGGGTCTTCCACCATTTTTTTAATTGATAGTTTACATTGGTCCTTTGCGCGAAGTCATCAGCCCAACGCCAAATGTTTTTTTTCCATTCGTCGGCTAACATGGTCCACCCACCTCTACCCCCTTGTAGATTTTTGTGCGTCGTATGACGCATTTGCGTTGTTTTCCGAGGAAAACTTATCGCTGAAAATAAGCATGCAAATCCTGAAAATTTGCCGTATTCTGTCAGTTGTGTACTTTTTGTCTGTACTCGGGTTCCCAGAGACCCGCTAGAAGTCGGTTATATTTCTACCGTCTTATTGTCAGCTTAAAAGTCATAGATTTGTGGCGCAAAGCGCCCCCCCACACTAGACACTGACCAGAACGGTGTCACGGGTAGCGGATGGTTTTTTTACAGTCGCTGGCATACCAGGGACTTGTAGCGTCTAAGCGCTGAGTGTGCATATAGCAGCTCAAATCAGAAGGCACTCGAAGCAGGGCTTTGTGCTGTGCAGCGCCCCGAGTTGCTGTTTCAGGCAGTGGTGGCCGCTGGCGAGGCCAGGGTAAATGTTGCCTGCGTCTAGCCATGAGCAGGAGAGAGAGAGGGAGATGTGGCAGCTGCCTTAATAGATTTGTGCGGGGGACGGAACTTCAGTAGCTGTCTAGTTGGTGTGTGTCTAGTTACCTAGGCGATGGCGCGTGGGCAGCTGCTATGGTCTGGACGCACGTGCAGCGGACTTGAAGTCGGCGCGTCTGGGAATACGTGCGGCTGCATTGTGACGGGAGCTCATGTGGTAGAGTCTAGTTGCCTTGAGTTTGAGTTCCGAATGAAATAAGGTGACTGGCGAAATGGTGGCGGCTTACCATGGCTCCAGGGGTTGTGGGTATGGTCACTACAACCCCTTTACGTATGCTGTGCCGTACGCGATTTCCTACGCAGCGCACGCAACCGCTTTTAATACTGGCCGCCTGTGGTGGTGTCAGGGTTTGGAAGTATTAACACACTCGAAGGTCGAAGTGCGATCAGCCCTCCGGCCCCACCAACCCTGAAGTCCCTGTGTTAGTGCAACTGAACTGGACCAGCTACCCTCTTCGCCGAGCTTGTTTTCAGTCTTCATTGAGCATATATTACAGTAGATGGGCTAACGCATGAAATGTTAACAGAAATTCTGAAATGAGTATCTGATTAAAAAGGATTACTTAAATGGGGTTGTAGTATTGATTAGCTTGCGGTATAATGCCGTGGTATTTCAGACCCAACAGGATGCTGGCTTTCGGCTGCACTTTTCGACCACGCGGAAAACATGCAAGAAAATATCCTTTCTCTCAATCATTTGGTATCGAATTAGGTCTTCTCTGAATTTCGTGCTCGAAGAAAGGGTGTTTTTCGATTCTAAAAAGCTCCTAATTATAAGATTTTTGGAGATCATGCAATGTGCATTCGAATAACACCGTATCTGTCTGTTTAATAATGTACTTCATTAAGTATGCAACATAGTCCACATCCGTTGCAAAATTTTATGAGCGTCATATAATATTTTGTTGATGGCATAAAGGAGTGCGTGTTTCTCCTTACACGGAGAGTATAAGCTTTTAGACCGAAAACCCTAAAAGAAAATGCAACGACAGATCGAGTTCAAAGTTGTTCGGGAATAGGGCAATGTCTTAGAACCAAAAGATGCCCTCTTCTCCAGCATAACGTTTAAAGAAGACCCGATTTACCGCCAAATGAGTTTTCTGTAAAATATGTTTGAAATTACTAGGGCATCAAAGACATATGTGGAAAATCTTTGCCACTTAAGTAGTAGTTTTTTTACCGAGTGCCGTAAAGAAGCGCATTCAAAATTCAACACCGTGGCGCCTCTGAGATACTACGGATTTTGTCCCAAGGTAATCAGCAGTACAGCCCACTTAGGTTATCCTAATAGGTCAAAATTTCGTGAGATCGGTCACTGACCGTGACTTTGGGGGGGGGGGG
>CACRXP010000071.1:534003-566328 GCA_902702965.1 Spirometra erinaceieuropaei
GGGGGGGGAGGAGAGGGGTCGTTCATTGATCAGTCTTCGGGACATGCCCGTCCAGCCGGGCATTGGGGCTCGATTTAAGACACCCGCTGGTAGTTACACAGCGACCAGTGATACTGCAGAAGGAGAGACTGGGCTGGCTATTAATGCCTTCTTAGTCGTTGCCATTGATAAAATGGGCATTCTAAGCAATCTAGAAAGAAATGCACCAATTCTTTTGGAAGAAGACGTTTTCCCATGTTAGTTTTAAAAACTGGTTTCCCAACTCCTCGTCGGACGTATGTGTAACTTGCAAAAACAGTAATGTCACAACAGAGTCCAAAAGAGGATTCTTTGGTTGTTTGCAGTTCGTGCCAATGTGCCACTACTGGATTCGGCTGCTCGATTGGGATTGGCAGAGTCCATTTTCATATGCCGCTGAGAAGTGTGTATGTATAATTTAGATCGCCGCGCTTATCGATGCATGCCTCGTCTGGGTACATTTCTTCTAGGTCCTTTAGTATTGGGACAGACACAAACGATGCGAGTCGCCTTTCACACAAATGTGTACTGTGTCCGGTGGTCCCGTCTGTTTGCCTCTAGATGGCTTATTGTTTTCTGACGGAGGCGGGTTTCCTAGTTTGGCCGGAGTAGACCGCATCATAACCGGTACGCCGAATTTTGTAGACTATTCCTTTTTCTATCGAAAAAGCCGGTCCTATTCTGAGAGTCCAGAAACAGTTGCGGGTTTTTGCGTTGCCCGTATCCGGTGTTTTTCCAGCCGTCGCTTGGCTAGCTAAGGCAACTCTTTTACACGAGCGAGAGGTAGTCCGACTGACTGTATTGACGGAAAAACTTTCTTAGAATCCTGCCATCGATGCACAAGGTCAGGCGAATATCTATTTCGGGAACATTATTTTTGTTCTATTTTTGAAAATAAATGTTTTTCACCGGAGCAGCGGGTTTAACTTCGATTTAGAAGGCTTTTAACGGAGTTTTGCCGAAGATGGACCGCCTAACCACACAGCGCAGGGTGGGCTAGCATAGGGTGTGCAACCCCACCCCGCAATTTACAACCATATGAACGTGTCATAGGGAAAGGTGGTAGAAGGGGTTATTCGGGTGGGGCATAAAAACAGGAAGAAAAATGAAGGGAAATATTGAAAACAAAAAAAGAAAGTGCATTTTGTCCTGTAATTATGGAATAAACTGCGCGTATACTGAAGAACGGAAGAAAAAACTGTGACGGCGGGCAGTTAAATAAAGAAAAGGCGAATTTTACGAAAGAGTTTCAGACGGGCGTCTCATTGTCATGCAGGCATGATAGGCGAGCCAGTCGCAACTGACGGAGTGGATCCTGTAAGCATCTTGCCCCGCATACTCAACAGTGAATTACATTATGCGTCTCGCCAGCTCCTTGTCTACCGGGGACCTGTAAGAACCACATTTCGACAACACGTCGCTATCGAGACGCCTGTGCAGAGACCGAGTTTGCACATAAATGGAGGCCTATTAAAGGGGAAGTGTTTCTTATCGTCGACGAGTTAAGGTTTCATAGATGCTTTGACAGATTTTGAATAATTCATATTGAAAAAAACTCGGCTTCTCGGTGGGATTCGAACCCACGCAGTAAGGGCAAGTTTTGTTATTTTGTTACTCCCTATTTGATACGTGATAATTATTTCTCAGCACTTTGTCCCTCGTCACACAATATGTGCATTTTTAATTACAAAACTTCCCTTTTGACTACACATACTGCCCGTTTTTGGATCATTGTGCGTAAGTGTGCCCTCCAAACGGGCCACGTGGTTGATGCGCTGGACCAACACGGGGGCCAGATCGGATTTCGGCAGGCGCTATCGGATAGCATACCATAACAAATGTCAACATTTTGGAGTGCAGTGGCAGACCCGGTTGCCTGAAGATGTCGCGTACACTGGGACCCCTGCCGCCCCTATTGCTGTTGTTGGTGAAATACCTGGTCATTTGCTGTGTGGACGAGAAGGTGTGGAGTAGAACGCCAAGGTGTGGGCGTGACCGTGCCATTCACCTGCGGCTTACCCAGCCTCCGGTCTTCTTGACTCTATCTTAACACCGGGTCCAGGTGGGGGAGGAGGGGGGAGTGCGGCAGATGCTTTGCAAGTCAACATTCACTATAAACGAATTCACGCACACGTCACCGTCACTGCTCCACCTTACTGTTGAGCCCCCGGTGCACGTAGTCGAAAACGACGGTCGAATTATCGTGCGTAAGTGACGGACGGTACTATCAAGAAACCAGATGCAGGACTAAAGAAAGGCTCTACGACAGAGGCTATCCCGGAAAGAGCAACAATATTAGAATCTAGTATCGTAGGATGTCCAAGTCAAGAAGGAGGTTTGCCTTCAGCACAACAGTCAGTAGATTAAATGTGACTAAATTAACTACTACGGGCAAATGGGCAAGAATTAAGCTTCCAAGGCTGTCAGTGGCCAATTGGAAATGAGAACAAATAGTGCAATGTAAGTGACAGCTGACGGATAGCGTACCGACTGATGTAAGGCAGAGTTATATTAAAGAAACTATGCACATTAAACCCATTTAATAGGGTGGGTGCCAAATAAAGTATCTATGAATGCACTTCTTTATTTGCATGAGAATTCAAATAAGTACTATGATATAAGAGTGAAAAATAACAAAAATTGTTATACAAAAATTGTACACACGAAGGGCATACGCAAACGGCAAAATAAAAAAGAAGTATTATGTCCCTTCTACTCCACCTCAATAACAAGCCGTTGGCACAAATTATAGGGAAAAACAAACAAACGCAGCTTGCTTTGCCCTCAGCAGCGGACGATACTGACCAAAGGAAGACCTTCTTCGAACAAGTAAACAACAGAAGCTGGTCAACACTAAAGGCGATAATAACAAAGTTGGTTGTCAAAGAAAGTGTCGTCGTAACCATCGAATGGAAGGCCTACAGACGCCTGCCATGTAAAGGATACGAACAGTTTGCGGTCAAGGACTGCATTACTTTTAAACACCCTACCACAGGAGGACATATGAATGCCACTGAGGGGTGCTGAAACCGAATGACAAGGAAGCTGCACGAGGGAAGACCAGTTTCCCGTCGGGCCATACGGGGCATGTAAAAGAAGTACAATGCCGTCTGTAGTTTAATCGGAACGCAACCAGCCTAGGGCAAACGTGGGGAAGCATTTCTGTCGCAGATGGAAGAGACATATCCCGTACAGCAGCATTCCGGACGCTGAGCCTGAATGACTATTTGTCAGAACCAATCTGCTACCTGTATGTCAGTTACTATACAAATTTAACCTGACCAACCGATCACTGTTAAGACAAGGGCGTAAACAAAAGCTACCAATGGCCGAAAGCGGTCGTAGGTAAGTGTTCTTGACGACCAGCTTGGGAGTATCTTCGCATTGATAACGGTCAGGCACAGTTCTGACGCAAGAGATGGTTCGTCAAATAAAAAAGAACCATCGGACATTCGTGCCTGCTCCTTTTAATGATGCGCCACACGTTTCTCCGTTATGCAACCGAATAGGCTGGCTACAGTTCTTTGGAAGTCTTTTCTGAGGTGACACTTGTCAAGATAAAGGTTTGCGAAAAGTTTGCAAACATTACTGGATACTTATACTTTAGATTTCTCGACTCATCTGGCAGGTATGCAGGTAGTATTACACCCTCTTATCCCCTATAAGCACGGAAAAATAATTTGCCGGGACTGTATACTTTGAATGACATTAACTTAAATTACAATGAGGAAGTGTCTGAGTGTTTTTAGACATTCTGAAGGACGCAATTGAAAGCTCACATGCCTTAATTCAGTTATAATGTAATTATTAAAAATGGGCTTTCATATGTTATTTTTCTCATACAGAAAAAAGTGGCTAACTGCGTTTGGAAAAAAGCGGACGTTTACTATCCATTTTTGTATATACGATATATCTGCGCATAAATATCTTGCAGCCACAATTTTTGTATAAATATGCAAATGCAGGTGTCGCCTTCGACGGTTAGTTACCGGGTTAAAAAACGAATTTCGAAACGCCCACTTCGTTATTCTCCCCCTTCTTTTGAACTTGCAACACGCCTCGCTGGTACCCCGTCCGACAAGTCTCTTTGATAGAATCGTTACGTTAGACCTCAGGAGCAAGGACGGAAGAAAGGAATCTATCGCCGTATTCTGCAGCGTATACAAAGCGAAAAATGAGCACACGGCAATATCCTAGGTCGAGCTGAAAATGAACCAGTCAGATAGTGTCCAGCGAGTGCATCGCTATTATTGGATTGATACATTTTTCTCACGGTTAGCTTCTGCTCATTTGTACGTGTGTAGGCAGAGTTTCCTGTTCAGCTATTTTAAGGAAAGTTCAGATATACTTTTGATGGAAGAGAGATCTCATCAGGTGAAAAACAAGAACCAGACACTTGTGTCTGCTCCTTTAATTATGTGCCGCATGCTTCATCATTACACAGTCGAGTAGATTGGTTACAGTTCTTTAGAAGTCTTTTGTAAACTGGTGTTTCTCGTTAAAAGAGGTGTACGAGGAGTTTGAAACCATTGCAATATGGGTAGGATCCCTGTTAGTAGCCCTCCCGGTACTGAAATCGCACGGCTCCCTATCTTACGGGACCGGTGGTAATGGGGGATATACGGGTGAGTAACTTGTGTGCAGGCGTCAATGACGTTTATAGAGTATGACCCGAATTGATGCCCCTGATAAAGTCGTAGCCAAAATTAAATATGGCGAAAAATGAAAGAAAGATATAAAAACGAACGTGAATACTGAGTATGGTCTGCGGAAGGAATGCATCCTAGCTCCAGATTGGGTTTGGCGTTCCTGATTTTCCGAAAATAATAATTTATTGCCACTAAGGTTACATGTATGTTGGAAACTGAAGCAGTAGTTGTGTGCTAGACGCGAATGTTGTAGTAAGCAATGTGTAGAGCAATTAGCCGGGAGGGCTACCAACAGGCATCCTACCGCAATATGTTCATTATTAGGATTCTTGGGTAGATCTCCGGATCTACGGGTCTCACACAGGCAATATTAAGGCACCTTAACCTTAATACGCACAGTTAGCTACAAGCTTAAAGAAGCGAATTTCCACGCGCCTACTTCTAAGCGCCTCTCCTTGTTAAGGACTTGCTGCGCGTCTCGCTGGTCACCTGTACAACGCCTTTCCTTGGTTGAATTGTCACATCAGATCTCAGCAGCAAGGACAAGCAGAGAGCATGTAGTGCATATACTGCAGTGTATACAGGGCGAAAATTGAACGCACGGCTATATCCTGGGTCGGGATGAAAATGGACCGATGGGATTGTGTCGACTGGACTGCTGATTCATTTGACTGGTTGGGTAGACCTTGCGGCGTAGACCTCCAATCCGATCGGGAGCTGGCGAGACGTTAGCACGCGCAAGGCATGTGGGAAGATTGTTAGCGCGGCTTGTCCGGCGAGTTGGTTAGAGCGGCCCTTCCTAACTTTTCTCTCCCCCTATTTCCCTCAGGCGCCGCCACAAGGTCTTACATTATGCAAGATTGCCGAGCTGCTTTCATTTGATGGAGTTATTTCGTTGTTAATACAAGTACTAGACATCAAAATATTTACTACGTATGATGTAGGCGAATAGACGATTCACGGCAAGTACTTTTACCTTGAATCCCTACAACAAAATAAGGCTTCGAAGTAAGCATTCTCCAAAGTCAGAGCATAACCGTGAGAAAACGTACCCCCCACTGTCAATCAAGCATCCTTCCGCTAGGCCGCATTGCATTTACATAGTAACATTTCGTGACACCGCAGATAGTCAAAATATATATAACAAATAACAGTTTACTGACACAGTCACAATGTGTACATCGGCCCTCAGTACCTCTGCTGGTCGCTTCGTATTGAAGGATTCTGTCCTTGTCTAATTTGTGTTATCCTGCTGGTCCAGCTCTAAGCGCCCGCAGAGACAGAGCCTCTCGCGTTGTCATTCCCTGAAGGTCGCGCATAACCCGTCGACGCACTAACCGCTGACTCACGCACGGGCTGGCTAAGCGAGGACAAACTGTAATTAGGCAGTTTTTTGTCATGCATGCCGGCCGGACGACAAGAACAACGCGTCACATTCTGGGCCGTCCTAACAGTACTTATTGTTGCATTGGTGTCATGGGGGTATGGTGGATAGAATGCACTAAACACCCTGCAATGACTTTGCGCCTAGAATGTGCAAAAGCCTACCCTTTTACAAACATCTAACTAACAGAATGGATGTTATCGGAGAACACTGTGGGGCATCGGTAAACTTTTTGTGATAAACATCCAAAGGAAGAAATGAAATCCTTAGGATCAAATGTTGCATGCTCCTGGTTTCCGCCCCATACATATGGGTTTATAGGCCGAAAACACACCTACTACCTATGCAATGAGTAGCATGTTTTTCTTGTTATTATTTGCCTCATTTAAATTACATCACGATCGCGAACCCAGTTTCTTCACAGACAGGGGTGAAACCCCCCCCCGTCAGGCGACTGTTAAAACCGAGTTTTTAACATGGATTTAGTAGGACCTTAGTAAATTCGCTTTTCATGAATATCCACTGTGAGAGGTATGACAAAAGGTCATACGTGTCCACTCAAAATAACTTTTTCTTCCTCTTCTCCCATCTCTCAAGAAGGCTAAATAGAAAAAAGTCGTTTTTCCTCTGTCAACATGAGGAGGCCTTGTAAGACAACTATGTTTGTCTTTCTTCTAAGTGCTCTGTATCCGAAAAAGTGACTTCTTCTGTGACATTTGTTTTTCCCCCACGGTTGGTAACAGTGCCATCAGTCGGGACAGTATGAGTTACTGGGCGTTAACGGCGGCATGGTAATGGTAGCGTGTAAATCAGATTGTCTCTCTGACTGCATGAGCACAGGCTGACAGCTCTGCAACTATTAGCTGTCCTTTGTGGAGGTGGATGAGGGGAATTGCACGCGGAGATGCATAATATATCACCGACGGTTGTAGTATCTTCTCACAGTCGAAGACAGGCCGTTGCCAGCCTCTGGGCTAAGATGGACTGGCAGCCGGCGAGTGCCGCCTGAAAATCCTGACCAATGAGGAGCGAAGTCAAGTGCTGACCATCAGATCTGCTGCTACAGCCACACGCGCGTAGGATGTCCAACGAAAATGTTTCGTGATGAAGCCTCTGGGCGAGTCTTTCTGTGTTGACAGATAAAATATAAATTTTTTGCAATGGACTTCACTAGAAAATACCAGCGGTCTGTTGATTATTATGAAAAAGCAATAATTAAGCAGAAAAGTTCGACCTTTATAGATTTGGATGCCAAATCGCCACTCTTCTCCGGTGTTCAATATCAGAGCAGTCGCAGCCACGTCAGCTTATCTTACAAATAAACTTTTATCCTACTATCAAAAGTCAGCTGAAAGCGTGCGGCAAGGATTAGATAAAACGAACGCGGCATTAATAGTGTGTGAAATCTTCTGGCGCTCTAACACTTCACACACACAAACTACCGTCTGTTGATAAAATATTCATGCTGCACACGAAAAAGCCCACACTAAATTATACGACGTAGGCCCCGTCGACAAAGTTACACAGAGACTAAAATCTGTCCAGACTGCTTTATTCGACTAGCTTTAGCAAATCTCCATGTTAGAACAGGATAAATTATCGTAAGCAGAACACCACGGCTGGCAAAGACAAGGATGATTGGAATGGCCATTTCTGGCTCATTAGTCGCCGTTAGCTAGTTATACTCAATCCCGAGGTATGGAACACCTGGAGTTCGGTCGCGCGACCTGCTGGTTAGAAGTCCGACTACCCTTCCTACTAAGTCACGGGTTTGTTAACCTGTCGGTTGAGATCGGGTATATACAGTGGTAAAAGGGCGCGATACGGGACTCACTCGTCCCGTTGTGACTTGGGACTCTCTCACGACATCCGCCAGCAGCCGCAATGCGACGCTTGATATGGGCAGAATAGCGCTGTCAGTGAGCTTGCTTCTACCGCTGTATATACCCGATCGCAACAGAGAGGACAACAAACACTATGGCTCAGTGATTCGGGGTGTTAGACTTATAACTAACAAGTCGCGAGTTCGGGCCTCAGGTCTTCAACACCTCAGGGTGGGCTATGACTAGCTGACGACGGCGTACAAGCCAGAAATGGCCACCTAAGTCTCTCTTGTTCTTGTCATCAATGATATTCTGCCTATATCATGCGTTGCTGTGCGGCTGCTGATTGGGCTCAAGGGAGAGAACACCAAGGCACAATGGGGCAAGCGAGTTCTGTAGCGCGACCGGTGAGCGCCCTTCTGCCATAAATTGTTGTCTAGATCCCATGCATTTCACTTCATAAAATATCAAGCATTTGGAACTATTTCCGGGCTATACCTGTGTGAAAAGCAGTCAGTACTCATAGGACTAGGGTACTACCCCCATGATACATTTGCTCAACGTAGGTTTTACGCCCAGCAGTCGGACAGCATGAATGTTATCTATATCAAGTACTTGCATTTCATCCGGTCACTACTTGGCATTTATTCTGCTGACTAAGGAAAGTGTTGGTGCAAACATAGAGGACATTAGGGTTCTTGCAGTTTTCTTATAAGAAACCAGTCTCAAATTATAAACGTAGTCTTGTTTTGGAAGTTTAGGTGGAACGGAAACATCTTTAAAAATTAAAGTAAAAAATGCGACCAGTGCCTTATCACCACATTTGTGTTGACTAAGTACACTTTTCACGCATTTGAAGTCTTATTAATGCTCTAGAAAAGTACTTTGTTCGAATAAAAGCAAAACTCAGACTAGCACTTGAGATGGACAATTGGGATATTGCCAATACCTGCGAAGAGGCGAGTTCCAGGAACTAGATTATCAGAAGAAAAAGCGATCGCTGGAACAAGGGCTTTATTCGCCTGACGTTTTGCATTCTCACTTGAACCCATCATCAGAGACAGTGGCAGAAAATAGTGACTCGTGCACAGGACGTTACAGTATTTATAGGATGCAGTCGCTATGCTGCCGCCTACATATAGCCACGGCAAGAAACATCTGGAGTCGTTTATCTGATCTGGTGCAGTTGCGGACAAACCAACTACGTGGGAAAAACTCGAAAACTGCTCCGAAGGCGAATTGTCGAACACGCGGCAGCGGTACGGAGAAATGACGCCAACTCTCCGGTCGCGGCCCATTCGTCCCAGCCACACATTCAAGTTCAATGCTGCCGAAATTCTCGCGAGAGGGGATAGTCGCGTGAGCCGCGAGTTGCTTGAGTCACGGTTCACTGACTCTCAGTCTATCAACAATTGCAACGACATCCCCTGTCCATATTCCGTGCTGAGGCATGGGCTAGCCAAGGTAATTGACCACTCGGGGAGCGCGCAAGCCGGGGAGCCAGATGACCGGGTAATAATCACGCCAGCATCCAACACGGGTGATGAGATTTCAGCAGTTAGCAACTTGCACGCCGGCTATCAATCAATTAGCGCACCAGCGGGCAGCAATCCTTGATGAAGGAGAGCGCGGTGAATTACTATAGGTATGAGGTAGCATAGCGACTGTCTCCTATAAATATTGCAACATCCTGTGCATGGGTCACCCTTTTCTGCCACTGTCTCTGAGGATGGGTTCAAGTGAGAATCCGAAACGTCAGGCGAATAAAGCCCGTGTTCCAGCGGTCGCTTCTGATCAATTGAGACATTGTTTTATTCGATGTCCCCATTCTATATTGATTTAAAACCTACTCTGTAAATGGCCATGCATTTATAGCACCACTTCATATAACTGAAGAAGTCCATGGGCATTTTCGAAAAGGTATTCTGCTGAAAATTGTTTCCTCACTACTGTGCGAAATGTCTGATGAAGCAGAAATACTGTAAATTGCTTTACCATTCTGCACTTAAAAATGAACAAGAGATTCTGGCCTGTGCCGGAAAGGATAACTGTCTATTGTTCAGCCAAAACTAAAAAGAATAAGTGAAGCCAGTAAATGCGTCCTCAACAACATGCAGAAAATGCAGATAATGTTTGCTTTTTTGAACTGGCCCCTCTTCTTAATTTATTGCCCTGAAAGATGTGTTGGAGACTAGTCCGCATGACTTCGATATTCATTAAGGATAAATTAAAAAGTCAAATGAAAACAAGTGCCTTGCCACTCACAGTCTAGGGCGTGGTTTGATTAGGAAGGGAAGATAAAAATGCTTACAAGTTATCCAAAGAAGTGGGGCTGTTTAGGGTCGTCAACTAGCTTACCGCCAACTAGTCTGTCACTGTTAAGTCTGTCCCAAGAACTGGCAAACCTACCTGACGGAATTCTAAGAGTTGGAAGAACCTCTTCTAGCTTGTTTCTTTCGTAATTCAGCTATATCCGATTCCGTTGTGACAAGTAGGGATTTTTAACCTAAACTTACACTGATGACAATAAAAATGGGCAGAAGTAGTGGACTACCCTGCTTTTTCAGCTATACCAATAGAGCAGAGTATCGATTTTGACATCCTCGTCTCAAAAGACGGGTAGTTAAGAACGCTTCCGTTAATGATTAGGTGGTCTTTTTGTGATTCTATATGATTATATATTTTGTTTTTTTCCTAATAATACACAGAGCCTTAAAATTTGACGGTTTCAGTGGGTTTTGAACCCACAAAAATAGATACGAACTTTGTACAGCCAATATCCTAACCGCCTGATCTATGAGATCTCTACCGGCAGCCATGAAATTAGTCACGTCTGAGTCAAGCTATTCGCCAACCTACTGCAACGTAGGAATCAACCATTTTTAATAAGGTAAGCTGCCTGTCCAAGCAGGACTTTCTAAACTGAAGATTTATAATTCATCAGATAACTACGGGACACGTTTAATTATCATGTCTGAACCCCAAATAAGCCGCCGAAGTATTCTTTATTGGGTCTGCTGATTATTCAAATCTGCCAAAATCTTCTATTAACCTTTCTAATTAGTCCAAAAATGCATACTTGTATAGTACGCTGCAGACAAGAGGCCCTTGTTTGAATCGAGTTTGTCAGCTCGGTTGGCGACGTCTGACGAACTGGTCATACATGCATGCGTCGTTACCGCACCGCCAGATATGCTTTCTTCAAGTCCTCCTCTAGTCGACGTGTTTGTGTGTCTCTCTTTCTCTGTCTGTAGCCTCTCCATAGTTTTGCCCATTCGCCTAGCCGCATTGTGGCCGGATGGGACGAGGGACAATTTGCAATTCAGATCATCAAGATGTGATCCTGCGTGCACTGTAGGGGAGTCATACTCATGAACTAGACGTTGCTAGGGCAACTCCCATTACCATGGTATCTCCTATGTTGGGAGTGCGTGTAGGGCCGACCTTGATCTTTGGACACTCACTTTTTCACCGGTTCACCCGGCAGTGATCACAGCAACGAAATGATCTTCCTTATAGTGTTTGCTTTTGTGCCTTTTCTACTACTTATCACGAACGCGCAATGCTATGTCGGTACGTTTACGTTTGTGCATTACACACTTTATGTCAGTGATAATCAGGCTCACAAATACAGAACTCTAAATGCCGCTGTTTTCTGTTTTACAATTCTTTCATTTTTAGTCTTAAATTATTGCCTGCACACATGTAACGTATGATTTTTGAAAACGGTCAATCTGAGTAATTCCGGGTGGACGAGGCATGTGTTAAAAGTGCTTAATGGAGGGTTCCTAGATCGGCTCCTTTTCGTGTAGTTGAAAGAATAACTTAGATTAAAATAAGAGCACACGTCTGAATGACTGGGACTTTTGTATCTGGATGGCATATATTCTCAGAATCACCGGGCATAAACGTCCATAAAAAGGATATCAGGACGCCACCGTTTAAAACGTTTCTTAGAGTTCTGGAGTAAGAAATGTGGGACGGATACCAATGAAACGACAATAGAAGTAAATAACATTCTAGGATTACGTCACGTCGCTGGCATGATGCACACCCAACCATCCCTAACCAACCTGACTTATGCTGTTTAGATTAAAATCATGTGCAGGGTAGTTTCGCCGATTTGTTTAGGCCAGCGGTCCTTCTAGGAGCGCTGCAGGACCGGGCTTACTTTGTAATCAACGTGTTTGCTTCGCGGCGTTTAAAACAGCCTGCACTTCAAAGCCTAACTCCTACACTGAGATAGGTGTGAGCGCGTGAAAAATTTATGAATGCCTGTATCAGGACATTTCGAAGGCAATTAAGTATGATGTTCACGCTGATGCGGCTGTTGGCGGGTGTCGATACCTGTTTCGTCAGCCCCAGTCAGGGTTAGTGCAAAGTCTCACTTCACTCCTAAGACGGACATCTGACTTGATCAGTGCTTTAGTAACTGCTCAGGTGGTCCAATTCTTGTTCTACCTGATGGAAACAATGAGGGAAATAAGAAAATACTTGCTGGCAAATACCATTTTTAAAACAACCTACAGAGCAGACCCGGAGGCTCAGTGCGCGTTGACTATAGCCCACTATCATTATTCCAAACTGTAAAATAGATGGCATGACTGAAGTTTCAATACCGACTGGCGTGAAACCTTGTTCTTAGCTTATTCCCTTACATTCGCATGCTGGCTCTTAAATGAACCTGTTTCAATACAGCGGCACATGTCACATTAGAGGCGTATTATGTTCCTGCTGCTGTTAACTGCCTGTATTCATTGCTTGGAAAGGTAGCAAACATACATACCTAGTAAGCTCATTTTGCAAAAATTCCTATTGTTCAGAATTTGCACTTAAGTAAATGAAGAATAGAAGAAGTGTCGGTTATTTTCAGTATGACAATTGGTAGGTACTCGATGTTAACGGGAGTAAATTTTCAAGGTGTTCGAGCTGTGTGCGACGTGGCGTCGTTCGAAATCGATATGAGGATAAATTCTCGTGATCACAGCATGTAATATGGGGGTGAAGGTTCAAGCTTCAAGAAGAAGGAAACTGGTCGAGAATCAATGTGCTTTTGCTTATTATTCTGAACTTTCAAACTCGCACAGAAGTCCATCTTCAGGGTTGACAATAGCAACAGAACAAACGACAGTCATATGAGTCACTGGCCAATCAAAAAATAATGCCGAAGGTCTTGAGGTGACTGTTTAGGGCTCTGTATGCAATACAGACGGATACTGTGTTAATATACCGACCATACGAGCGTGTCAAAAATTATCACAACTGGAAATTATTTTGAAACCCAAGTAACCCTGTGATTTCAAGTATTGCAGTACAAAAATGCGCAACATGAACCACTAAGGCATTATCATAGACGGTAGGATTACTCTTTATTTTGGCATGGGGCGATGGCAAAGCTAGTTAAAGCAAAAATTGAAAACACTGTTTAGATGTGCAATCTGTTTTAAAATGAGAAGAAGGTCAAACGTGGGTATGTAGCCCCACCTGAAGTAAACAAACCCCAGCCACCTGCAATACGGGACCGGTGGTAATAGACGTTTTTACAGGTGGGGCCGGGGACCGCACAGGCGACGAGGCCAAGTAGTTGTAAACGAAAGAAAAGCTATTGGGAGTGCGCGGCTAATCTTAATCCTATCCCTAACTTCTAACCCTAACCCCTAACTCTAACCCCGAACCATAATCCCCAACTCTAACCCACAACCACAACCCCAGCAGTATTGTATCCATCAGTTTGTGCTGCATAACCACATCTTACTGGGGACAAATTGGTAAGGCCCTCTAAGAATCGCAAGGTTGCCACTCTTTAAGTTCCAACTCTGTGATTACAAAGGACCCCTTTTATGATCAAACAAATATCCGCACTGGGTAAACAATGGCTTTTTAGAAGTATGATTTTATCAGGTGATTCTACGCGCGCTCAATAGTGGTCGGCACGCACCTCCAGCTGAGCAGTCCGTTAGGAAAGAAGGCGTGTCGAAACATGTTGCTGAATGATCCATGAGTTTGGACTTATAAAATTAAGAAAAAATTAGGCAATGCTTTGCAATTTATCGGTTTGTACGAAAGATGTCCCAGTCATGGTGAAAAAGGTTGTAGACAGTTGTAGCAAAGGCTATCGTGAGATCTTCAAACACACCGGAGCGTTTTGCCTAGAGTCGGAACATTCGGGGACCGGATTTGGGGAATCCAGTATAATATTTAGCCGAAAGATGCCGCATTTATAACTCAATGCGGATTAGGCACCAATCAGTAAACAATGGTGAAGACACCAAGGCCTCCGTCGTCGGGACGTGTGGGAGTTCCGTTAACGAGTCTAAATGCGATTGGAGGATAAGTACAACAAAACAGTCACTGCGGTGTGAGTCGTCCCCTTTCGTCTTATAGTCACTGATGTGTCAGACTTTCACATAGGAACAAGTTCGTAGATCCTAGGGCTAGTGATTTTTCTGAATATCCTAGAACTATTCGGACAACCAGTACGCCCAAGAAGTGAGCATTGAGTGGCTTCATGACTCAGACGTGTCAGTTGAATGATGCTACATCCTGCTGAAGATGACATTTTTACTCGAAGGACAAATTACTCGCAGGAGGCTGGGTGCACTTTTGTAGCATGTTTGACAGACGGCAGGCGTGCCTGTTTCTATGAAGACAAATGGGCTCGTCGAATCGCTTGGAGACGAATTAGATTAATGTTTCCGTTTACTGACAAGACAAAGGAGGATGAAATGGCCATCTCCGGCTTAGTAACCGTCGTCAGCCAGTTGTGCCCAACCACTGAGTGTGGGCCATCTGGGATTCTGCCTATATTACACACCGTTGTGAGGCTGCTGGTAGGAGTCAAGAGACAGCCCCCAGGCACAACGGTACGAGGGAGTTCCGTTCCATGATTAGTGAGTGTTTTCTATCATCGTATGTTCGCTATCACATCTAACACGGCAACGAGCCCCTGACTCAGTAGTTAGTAGCGATGGACTTCTAACCAGCAGGTCGCAGGATCGAGCCCCAGGCGTTCCACACTTCGGGGTTGGGTATGACTGAGTGACGACGGCTAATAATACGAAAATGGCCACTCCGGTCTCCCTTGTCTTCGTCGGTAATGTTATTCTGCCCATATTAAGCGTTGCTGTGCGTCTACTGGTTAGGCTCGAGAGAGAGCCGTAGGGCACAACGGGACGAGTGAGTTTCGTAACAATAAGATTAATGTTTCTGTTTACTTCATCAGACGACCTGCGTGAGTTTCCCATTCCGATCCTTCACTAATAATCACTGGCGGCTAAACACCCATATTAATCAATTCTTTTTGTTTGTGGAAGTAAATTTCAATCCAAAAAATAGGGTTTAGAAGTTTAAGCATGTTTTTGGGACAGTCAATATTTCTACTAGCGGGGAAGATGACAAAACATTTTCTGGAAAATTGCTAAACATTATATCCTGAGTAGTATCATATTCGCTCCTGGTAGGGGCGTTTGGCCAATGGAACGTAACGGGTTTATAGACTTGTCTTCGTACATTCCAAGAAAAGAGAATTTTTCAAGGTAGTGTACTACTTCCACTACTTGAAAACCTTAATAAAATTGAATAAATTCTCGGACTTGGCAGTTGAAAATTTTGACGCTCCTTAGGGCTTTTGCGAAACATGTCATCACTGCTACGGACTTCACATTTGCCTGCGTCTTGGCCGTCTTTTTCGTGCCAAATTAACCTGAGCAGAAACTGTCAAATGAAGCCAGCAGAACGGTTCTTATCCAAACACACGTAGATGTACTTTCCCTGAGTTCCACGCCTCTGCTATAAGTAGGTTGTCAGCAGGTCGATTTTAGGGATGAACACGAAAAAAGTGATCCAAATGGTTTTTAGCGACATGGCATCGGGCTACGAGCGTTCCGTGCTGATCTGAAATGCGCCTCCATTACAACCTCTGACGATGGATACCAAACAGTTCGATACTTACTAATAATCCTCATCGTTATGAGCAGAGAAACAATCAACCAATCAAGAATATCAAGGGTATTCATGGAGCGTCTTTGATACTACGAGGGTCTCCTGATTGCCTTGTCTATGTGAAAAGTTTGACAGACATTCTCAGAAGATCCGCTGTGAACTAATCATGTGTTTGTAATGAGCTATTACTAGACCAACAACACCATACAAAAACATTAAAGCAGAACAGATAATTAGTTTAATGCTTGGAACGTGAGTAGTTTCTTCGACGGAGAGTAGAAGCGGCGGCCACAAACGAAATTGTGCGGGCAAACGGCCTGGCGTACCAAGTTCAATTGCCTTTTAGGCAGATTATTCAAGTCTTACCCAGACTTTCTGTATGAAAGATCTGCTACATTTTGATCCGACCATGCAACTGCCAGAGCCTGCTGGTGTTTCAATGAAAACGCCCGTATGTTCATTGTACAGTCTCCTGAATGATGAAGGGATTTATGCAGTAATTTGACCCCCTATCAGTTGGTTATTCATTCAACGAATTTTTGTCCAGATTTAATACTTTTGCAGACAACCCTAGGTTATATCTAGTACAATCAGAGTTATAATAATGCAAATTTGATTTGTATTTGAAAAGTTCTATTTCAATATTTCCTACACTAATTTTCGGCTTAAGGGCAGTTGCGTGGTGTTTTACCGGCACCTCAGGGAAGCAAGTAACTATGCCGCTACGACTCTTTCTTCAGACGTACTGTTGTCGGCCTGGATCTGATTTATTTATTTTACTTTTTTCTTTTCAGATCCCTTCCAAATCGTTCCACAAAATGTCAGCGCACAATTTGGTGATACAGTGTATCAAGCATGCCGACCGTCAGTGAAACCAGAGTTCATCACCTGGTATGTCAAAAACGTAAGTCGTCAATTCTGTTTGGTGCACACCTGAAAATGCGCCCACCTACCCTCATTACACTAAAAATGCTCAGTGCAATTCACTTGGCTCTTTGTTGCCTGAACACTCTTCAGGAGAAAGTCGGTACCTGCTCGGTGCGAGAGCGAAGTGTGGCCAAGTACTCCCAAGATCCGCGCTATAAGGTGTACATGCAGCCGGAGATCCTGCCCATCAACTCCAGTTCCAGCCTGTTACCTACCTGTTTCCTAGCCCTTGAAAGTGTCACCGAGTCGGATACGGCAGACTGGAAATGCATGACTGTTCATTCGAGTTCCATCTTTGAAGTCTCCGCACATGTTGTCGTCTTTGGTAAGGCTGGCAAACTCTTCGTTACTGTGCTGCATTATCATTAGCCTTTGCTACCACCTGTTGTGCGACATCTGAAGCGGGTAACTTGTTAAACTGACGCTTACGCCAGTGCGAATCTTTGTCCGAAGACTTCGTCATTGAGAGAGCAGTGATTTGCGGACTTGAAAGTAGCACATTATTCTTATAGGACTAGGACCCCGAGAGGAGAACTATAACGTTTCAACAAAACGAAGAGTGAATTTGTCATGTCGCATTGTAAGGCAACCTCCAGCATTTGAGGGCAGCGTAGGAGCCGTGACCAATTTCCTGAAATGTCACCTGAATTTATGAAGTTCGCTGTCGATTAAGCAGGATTACTCAAGTCGGGTTGCTGTATTGAACATCGTGCAGCATAAACCCGGGATGATCCGGTCACGTCGGGATGCTGCCTTCTAAACACATTTCTATTCGGCTGCCTGTAATGATCGCACTCGATAAAAATGGCTGCTTAGATAGTATGCTTTTTACAAATTTTAATACCCTTACAAATTCATATATTTTTCTACAGAATATGCACAAAACTTTGTTTCCATTTACTGATTTTGCAGCAAATTACATCCTGAAATTGTAAATTTGAAAACAGGCATATCTTTTATAAAACGTTTGCAATTATGGGACTTTTTGAAACATTGTAATGCATATTCAGTTATCATTATATCTGTCCGTTTAGTTATGCTGCTTATGAAGTACACAGTCTGCATCGACTGCAAAATTTTAAGTCGTATATGATGTTTTTAGTGGCAGAGAGGCATTTGTGGTTTTCCTTACATGGAAAATACACAACTTTTAGACTGTAAAACTCGAACGCAAATGCAGCTGCAGACCTGACTTAAAAGTATTCGGGAATTGGAAAATGTCTACAATACCCAAATATACTCTTTATACAAGTGCAAATTTCGAAAAAGATGTGAACTGCTTCAAAATAAATAGAGGAAAACAAAGTTTTATGCATGTTCTATGGAAATATACTTGAATTTATAAGGATATTTAAAATCAATAAAAAACCATACTATTTAAATAGCCATTTTTACCGAGTGCAAATTTTGCAGGCGGTTGAGTAGAATTAAACCCAAAAGCCGGCATCCTGCCATGGCGGAATTATCCCGGGTTTATGCTGCCCAATGCTCAATACGACAGCCCCACTTAAATAGTCCCTCTTAATTGAACACGAATTTCATAATCATGGTTAACATTTCGAGAGGTCGGTCACTAATTGTATAGTTGTAACAACCACCTGAATCTCGGCAACCTTGTACGTAGGCCACAGATCCAAGACCCTCGCATGAAGTGAAATCCGTCGTCTGCACTCTTCCTTGGTGAATTTCTTGGTCATCCTTCAATACGGTATGGTAAATCAGACACCCCCTAAATTACTCAATACGAACTCTCGTTAAACGTTACGTATTGTAGACAATATTCATGCTACAGTTAGATCATTTTAAATCCCCATCTGGGAATGTCTGACAAATAAGGTCACCCAGAGTGTTTTTGGGTATGATGCAAACGTCAAAAATATGGACATGCAGAATCCTTCTGAACCGGCTGAATCAGAGAAACTTTGTGCTCGAGACTACTGCCTGATGTCTTAGATTTTTGCTGGCTCATCTAGCACCACTGAATGTGTGATATGATTGGGCGATTAAATTCTTTGACTTTCGAGTCTTTTTTGTGAGAATTTCGTGTTCCCCGCCGCCCTCCCCACTACCTACTTGCCTGTCTTTATCTCATGCGATGAAAACACTTAGGTACCTCGGTTTCTGAGCAAGCCCCTGCCTCCCATATCACCCCTCACCAACAGGCCACCACCACCCATACCGACTCTTGTGGTACCATGGGGTTTTGTCCAACCACGGAAATGGCTTAGCTTTATCCGCGTCTGGGTAGGGTGGGATCATAGGTACATCCTGTCTCTGTTTTTCATCCTACTCCTCTGGCCTGACAACTAAGTGCTTTTTGACTTCTAGTGGCGAAGACAGGATAAACATAAAAGCCGTAACTATTCAATGCAGGCAATCTGGCAGGCCTTTTAAGACACCATGCAGGCGCCAGAAGCGATTAGTACATCGTCTCACATTTTAGAATTGGGTTCAGACCATGTGAACACATTGTTAAGCATGCGACGTTTGACAAGAGTGAATAAAAGAATGACTTCTGTGAATCACAGTTGTTTTGATAGCAGGATGGCAGATGGCAGTCCGCTTGATGAGACAACAACCAAGAACCAAAAGAGGGCGGCTAATTAATAGTTAATAAATGAAGTGCCTAGACAATTCTACGTTAACGTCTCCTTCACTGAGCCAACCAATTTACAAACTGTAATCAACTGGCGAAATGGGCAAGGGTTGAAATATGAGTGTCTAGTAGAACCTGAAAATCACTGCCACGTTAACGCACGAAAAATACTGCTGAAAATGCGATGTCTGTAATTGGTGGAACTAGGAAAATCTGACATAAAATATTGCTTCAGTTCTAGATCAGGTGTTTTGCAACCTGGAAGGATTGAAAAGTCCTCCTCTCTGAAACAACTACCACTTCCTATCGTGCTAAGGGACTGTCGTTTTTTGGCGACGGGAGATTATAAAGCTCGAGGGGCGAGGTTTAATATTGACTCTTATAGCGATTAAGGACTCCGTGTCTAGCAAAACCGCAGAGAAAAGGCCAGTTTGCGGTTAAATTAGTTCATGTTTTTCTGATTTATCGGCAAAAATGCGCATTTTCCCTTCTAACTGGCATGCCGCTGTAAATGTTCGTTCCCTGTAGCTTAACTTACCAACATATGCAGGACGAATTCCGAACCTCACAAGGTATTCAGCAAGAAGCGACTAGATCATCAAAGTGGAAAAGACATTTAAGTGCTTTGGCGAACACAAAACGAAAGGTGTTCTGCCGGGTGAAAATGATTTTCTCTAACTGCTGATAACAATCACATTCTACCTATTTATGAATGCGCATATTCTTTTGCTTTCAACATTTGCGGAATTGTAAGTTTAAATTTAAGATGTGGTGCGCAGTGTGTACGCCTTTGCACGCGTTCTGCAGTTTGAAATTGTAGACTTTCTTGGGGACTTATGGTTAACAATTGACGTATGCTATATTTGTATTCATGTTTATTTCCTCCTTCACATGGAGGGGTCCGAAAGTTAACAAAGTATTAGAATATGCCTGCATCACCCTGCGTACTTGCAAACAAGGCAGTGAAAGCCGCAGAGGTTAGGCTGGTCGAATGTACCCGTAAAAGCGTCTCAGAAATTTGTAATGCCGAATATTTTAAAAAAATGTTCTTTTCTAAATGTCGTCTTTTATGGCTTCTTAATCACTGAAGGGAGCATGGGTAATGGTGCTTTCATCCCTCTCCTGGAGAACAAAGACTAATTTCGGCAGGCCTTGAAACAAAGGAGAAGAAACGATACGTAAATGCGGGTATTTTCAAATACGATTTGATCAATAGACCGGAAACATTTTTCCGTCAAAAGAGCATGCACAAAGGCAGATTCGGCGCTAACCAGCAATGCAAACACGCTTAGATCTTCTCTTCTCCTTTAAAACGCATTCCGGATTCAAGAAAATAGTTCATGAGATTCAACGTCTATGTTATCTGCGGTACAGTTTGCGGACACTCGGCTAACCTTTGACCAATAGAAAACCCTGCCTGAAATTAGTTGGCTGGCGCTTGACTTCTGACTGAGGAATGAAGAGGCGGCATTTGTACCCCAAGAGGTTTCTCCAAGACGAATAAAAAGCTCTGGCTTGCAGATAATTAGACTTTTTGTTCGGCAAGTCTTCCACTTTCAAGAGAGAGGAAATTTTGAAGTAACTTTTTTGTTAAAAAAGCATGTGCCAAATTAAGGAAGAACCTCGTGCTTTGTGAAGGATGACTTTCAAAGACAGCAGATAATTGAGGAGAAAGACGCTGTATTATTTGCAATTGAAAAACGTTTTTTCTTCCAGAATGTATTAACAGAAACAGGCTTTTTGCTTATTAAAACAATTGTTATTCAAAGACCATTTTCAGTCAAACGTAGCATTTTAGTACATACGAAATTAGTCTGAGATTGAAAGCCGTTCCTGACCTCTAAACTCTAGGGCTTGGATATTTGGTAAAGCAAAAGCTTAACGTTAGACGTTTGGCCATTGGTCGCGAAATTTAAATGTTGCTTAATTCATTGACATTGCCAAAAAACTTTGAAAATGTTTTCGAACACAAAGGGCCATTTTGCGAAGTTGAATGAGTAGAATGACACGAGACTGACTGCCTGCACACATATCACTTCAAAAATGCCAGTAACGGAGTCATCCAATTCGTACCGCAACTGTTGTGGCCCGCTTAAATTCAGTGGAGTTATATGGGAAAAAAGGATTAGCGCCCAATTTGGTTTACTAGATGCATAGGAAAGACGTCATATCTCCTACAAACCACCATCTGGCTGTATGCAAAAATGCTCGAAATTACGGGTCAACCGTAATACGACATTGCATAGTCTCCTCATTCTTCCATCCAAACAATTTTTAATGAGTTGCTTTCAATTGACATTCAGGCAGCAAGTTATCATGTGGCTGTACTATCCTGGCTAAGATTTGGTCGAACATACTTTTAGAGGTTAACCTTCGGAACTAAATCTCCGTCAAAAATGGCATTCGTAAAAGGAAACACGCTGGAGTTAAACAGTATAGCATTCAAGTGAATTTTTTGGACTTATTCATGACTCAAACTTTTACGTTTTTAAAAAACTATATGTATACCAATTTCTAGGCAAGGAGGACAACTTCCTAGGGACCTGAAGGCATATGCCTATTTAATAATTACCGATGGCAGATGTTGATCACTTCAACTGACCAAATTTTTAGGAACTCAGAAGCCCCTGAGGGATTCTAATTCACGGAAACAAGGGCAAGAATTGAGTGCGGTTAACATTTTAACCCCCTGACTTACAAAGTCCTTTGCTGTTATAAGTTCGAGTGCCACCTATGCCACCAAGTTTTTTCCCCGCTATGTCCGTCGAATATGCCTATCGGTTTCGGATAAACCGCACGATATGTAGTTTGAAAACCACAGAAACAAGTTAACATCCAGCCCGCGCATCAAAATATGCAAAAATTCCAGGGAGCAGTGTTTCTTCAAATTATTTAAGCTAGTTATTTAAATTAGTTAAGCTCTAACATGCTATGCCCATTTCTCGGTTGTATGTACATGATCAGGTTGCCAGCAGTCATCATCACCGGTTTAGCCATATATTTACGCCTGCCAAGCCATTACAATGGGTTTGGTGCACAATTTTATCGCAGAAAATTTCCAAAAAGGATGCTAACGAGACGCTCGTACAGTTTTTACCCGTTTTTTTCTGCCGCGTTCTATAACCATGAACGGCTCTCACCGCTAAAAAGCCCACATGTAAGGCTTTGTATATAGTGTTGAGCTTAGGTTTGGCACATTGCATTACATACTATAGTTAATTTAATAGGTAGAGATGCGAATTGTGCCCTGAATTTAGCTGGAGCCAATTCGAATCCTCACACCAAACTTTCAGTCCCACGCAACGCGTCCACTTCAAACAACGTAAACCGCATTAATACTGAAGACTTTACGTGTAAATCTGATCATGAAATTTTAGTCTGGAATAATACAACGATACATAATAATAATAATAGAGTGGCACACTGAGGAGTCAAAACTTTCAAAGCTGCGGCATTTAATTAGAAAGTTTGCAAAAACGTACCGGTATTTTGTCGCTGATGTTGATTTCTGATCTAGCCAGTAAATATACTGGAGAACAGTTGACAAACGTTTTTATACTCAAAATATTTGCTGTCGTCAAGTGAAGATGTAAATTAACAACGAGTCCCGTATATCGGACATAAAAGAATTAACAGTTATTTATTGCTCCCGGAGAAGTTCCAAAGAAGGAAAAAGTACCTTATTGTCAAATATTGGTTTTACCTGGTGTGATTTTTGCACGAACCAGAAATTGCGGTTGAAAATAGCATGCTCCTTTATAGGAAACAGCTTAGTTTTCCTTCACTACAGTTCGTATTACAGCTTTATCATCAAATTCATTTCGGGAAGGACTATCAACAAAGACAGGCAACCCTATTAGCCTCAATTTTGGATAATATAAAATTTGAATTGACTTATTGGTTGTTAGGCGTTAGTCCAACGCTCTGCTAGTGAGTCATGACACACCGAGTACTAAGGTGAAACAGTACGAGTAAGTCCCTGGCTGCTGAACAACCTTCCCACGATAGTGTCTTCTGTTCGAAAGCCTTCGTGGGAATAAATCTGATGTATGCTGTTTAGGCAAAAGCAGTCGCTATCTTAGTCCATTGGCATTTTTCTTCCTGCATTTGCTCCTGTTCGCCTGTTTTTAAATGACAATAAGGGTGGCGGATATTTCTATGCGTAAACGAGCAGCTAAAAATCCGTGAGTATGCCATGCGGTCTGACTCCAATTCGCGTTCCCGAGAGCACATTTCAAGAGCAGAGCATATGTAGCTTCCAAGCTGTTATACTTTTTGCCTCTGTTATGCACGATCTACACTGCTTCACTTTGCACTACTAGAGGCATGAACGACTGAAAAAATCTATTTCAACCCTCTTTAGACCAGAACATGAAGTTACAGATAAGATTGCAGAACGATACTCACTTGCGCGCAAATCAACGGCTCCAGGTAACTTGCGAGGCTCTGGGGGCACGCCCAGCGCCCCGGTTGCGGTTCCTCCTCGGCGGAGTACCTCTGGAACAGGTGGAGATGCAGAAGAAGCCGTCCACCTCAGGTATGTTAGGTTCAGTGACCTCCATTATTTGGAAGCTTAGAGAGTCTCCGTGATGTACCCACTTCACAGGAGGTGTTTATTTGTCTTTAACTCATTGCAGCGGGCACCTCACAGATTGGTTAAAAATGAAACGTTGCGATGGATCCATGTGGTCTGTGCTTGTGCCTCCGAGATGATATAGTGACCCCAATCGAAATGGTACCCAGGGGATCCCAAATCTTAACATCCAAAATACGAGTCAATGCAGATACTTAGGCGTGGTCTTAAAACGGGTCACGCGGTGGATGTGGTGGACCAACATGGGGGCTAGATCGGAGTTCGGCAGGCGTTATCGGGAATGGACTCCCGTGACAAATGTCTGTATTGGGGATGTGGCCGCACACCCATGTACAGACTCACAATGCGCCAGGTGGAATCTGGGCCGGTTCATCTGTTTAGATTTTTGCCTTTACATAAAATCCTTGCCAGTGTTCATTTTGGACCAGAGGGTTTCGCTGCTACGCCTAGGTGAAAGGTCTCGCCGTGACAGTCATCTGCGTCGTCTCCCACCTCCGATCTTTTTGACTCTTTCATGACACCGGACCCAGGTGAGGGAGGAGTGAGTGCGATAGGTGCAGTGCAAGTTCATTATCACTATAAACAAATTCACGCACAAGTCACCGTCCCCACTCTCGCCCTGCTGTGGAGCAGACGGTGGAAATCGTCGGCAACGACGGTCAGATAAATTTAAAGTTAATCTTTGAATCAGCGAAGGACACGCAATTCTGATCCTATTACTCATCGAGTCCCTTTACAAGCGTAGTTGAACATCTATACACTCCTTATTTTTAAAAGCGCCATATATGAAAATGCATGCTCGTATTACACATGCTTTCCAGGATTAAAGTGATGAACGGGTAAGCAGTACACTGTAAGAATATCTGGGTTAAGAGACAATGGTATAGCATTTTGCCTTGAAGTCGTTATCTGATGACTCCGAAGGCTGCCGCAGGAAAGAATGCAATCAACAGGTGATCGTAGTGACTATTTACGATTCATTTTCCGAATGCATTTAGCACAGGGGAGGAAATATTTTAAATGTATTCATGAAAACGATTAGTTTTCACGCAGTTGTTTACGAGAGTACATCGTTTTCATTTTCAACAAGAAGTTATGAAACCTGAAAACCCTATCATTTCCTTATAATGACATATCTCACCGAGACAGAAAAATACATTTTGTCAACAAAAGCCTGACTAATACGTAGAACGTAAGTAAGAGCTCGAGAACGGAAACTCTAGTTTTACACCAAAAACGAACTGGACGTTGTGATATTTTTAAAACTTTTCAATATCTTTCGAATCGTTTAACACAGGATATTTTAAAGTTGCTTCGAGCTGTCGATTTAACGTCGACTCAAAAGACTTAGTCCGTGATCCGCAAGAAAAGGTGAACTTATAAGACTTGACGCAGAATCGCGCAAGTGGCTAGACCCGTTTTGTACTTGAAGCAGCACTCGACGGTTCCGATTTCTTAAAACCAAGACCTTTTAAAGGTTGTATAAACTAGCTCATGATAGGCATTATTTATGTCCGTAAATACTCAGATCTACCAAAAATACTTGATGTATTGCAAGCTAATAATATATAAAAAAGTTCAAACGATATGAATTGACCTGCGATTTGTTTTTAGGCGTATAAAATACCCATTGTGACTAGCTATGGATAACTATTGGAGCAATATCCGATGAAAACAAAGTGCGTTTTATTTCGTTTGCCGTTCGGAACCTTACGGCTATCCAGGCTAAGGCCTTGACGTCAGAGAAGTCGTAAACTCTGGCACATGATTTAGAGATTGGACTTCCTGTGAAGCAAGAAACTATTCGTCACCCGAGCGTGGCTCTAAGTCAATCTATTACCATCCATGTGGCCTACAACCACCCTGCAGTCATTTACATTAATACTACTAGTCGCATTCCCCTAGAGAGGCCTGTCGGGCTTTGCGTTAAACGCATGTCAGTGATAGCATTAATGTTAGAGATTTTAGGGCATCAAGAATTGTAAGCATCCGCGATGTCATGATTCAGAAAACCATGGCCCTCGCAGCCTGGTTTGTGCTGGCAGTTCTCCGGCACCTAGTTCTCCTGCGCTCCCCCTGGGTTTACGGGTTGCATGCATGGTTGTTCAGTCATTCGTGTCTTTCTGCAGTTGTTGTTAGTTAAAATCCTGGTCAAATGTTTGTTGTGTAGCAAGGAATTGTGGAGTGGAACGCTGTGGGGAGGGGGGGGGGTCCGGCTACGCCACCCACCTGCGCCCTCTCCCGTCTTCGGTCCTCTTGACTCTTTCTGTCATGCGGCAGATGCTGCGTATGCATACACTCCCCACAAAATTATGCACACGCAAGTCACGGTGCCTGCTTCCCCTTGTAGTGGAGCGCACGGTGGACATCCTCGGTTGCAACGGTCGGACTGTCTTATGGGTTTTATGTCGGCTTTGACAAAGTTGTTACAGTTGGCCTGTATACCCTATGACTCCTATCGAAGTACACATAAACAAGAATAATGAGCCCTTTGATTTCGGAAAATTGTCAACAAGGCAGCCAAGAAGAAGGAGTAAATATGGGGGTGTGAGCAGAAAAGGGCGAAAAGGAGACATCAAGCATCATCTCGAGATGTCTGCGCGCCGGCGTGTGAGTGGACAGAAAGCTAGTCTTCAAGTCAATTAACTAAATTAGATCATCATCGTCGTCGTCCGCGTTGATCTTTGCTCACGCACAACGAAGTGAAAACTGATCATTCTCCACCCCCGACTGCGGTTGTAAGTACCAGCTGTAATTGGGCTAAGTGGCCACACCGCGCACATAAACTGGGCCGCGGACAAACGAAATTCGCCTACGGTGAGTGAAAAAAGAGCAAACTTCCGAGAATTGATTTCGTAGCGGAGAGTTATTTGTGCTTTTCATCCATTTTTTACGACAACAGTAATAAAGGAAACTTCCGCAATAGAAGATGAGGAGAAATTGAAAGAGGGCAGGTTAGAGTTTTCTAATTTGCTGCAATTCCGCGGCCTGACGTTAAACTGTGTAGGAGAATTTATTTGATCTTCGAAGACAAGGTAATATTTAGCCTTTTGCTTGCGAGGCAATTGATTGTGCAGATGGTCTTTATCTGAATCACAGACAAAAGGCAAGAATAAGCATAGTTGATTACGCAATTTTGGTGGCAGCTTAGCCCCAGACTTGTCAATATCCTTTTCTCCATTGAAAATACTGGAATAAAATATTTTTTTGCGAGAATAAAATCTGATTATTATAGTGCGACTGTCAGAAAATCTTAATAAGAAGACGCAACAGGAAAATGTAAGATAATTTGTTCTCTAGCTTGCGGCCAAAATTATAGAAAATGTATAACGGACGGCCTTTTAAAAACTTCGTTTTTGTTAAGACTTCCAAATATTAAGTTCCCCAGCACTCCGCTTTAGTGGTCAGTATAAGACACTTAAGACGTTTTTGTTCATTTAAGTCGGTCAGAACATTTCTATTAATGTTTTAAAAAATACCTTTTTGTTTCTAACGATCACGAGCTTGATCTTAATAAACTGATTAGTTTTGTGCATTTTAACATACTGCGGTTCTCTGTTTATTTCATCAATTACCGTGATTGAACTTTTGTTAAAAGTTGATTAAAGTCTAGGTTACTAAAAGAGATCAACGCGGTTTGCTAAACACGAAAATATGTTCAACAAAATATTTCGTTAAGAGGTGAAGGTTTATAATGACCATTTTTCCCTTATTCTGATAAATCTCGTTGTGATAAGCGTTCACTGTATACTGATTTGGTGCCAATCACGTGCAGGAGGGTTTTCCATCGGTTTCGTTGTCGCCTATTAATAAAAAAAACAGCCGTTCGCATGCAGCGCTGGCCCCCTTGTAAATTCGATGCTGTGGACTGTATTTGACTCACTAGCGAACATCCGTGCGCTGAAATCGACACGACATATGTTTGGTGACAAATATATCCCGACTGAATGATATTACCGAAAAAGACGAGGGAGACTGGAATGGACATTTCTGCTGGCTTATTAGCCGTCGTAACCAGTCATACTCAACCCCGAAGTGTTCAACACCCGAGGCTCGAACTTGCGTCCTGTTATTTAGAAGTCCACACCTCTAACCACTGAGCCACGAGCCCGTTGTCCTGTCGGTTTTGGACCGGGAATATGCAGTGTTAGTGGACGCTCACCGATGACGACTGGCTGACGACGGCTAATAAACCAGAAATGGCCATTCCAGCCTCCATTGTCTTTGTCAGTGATATCATTCAGCCTATATCATGCGCCGCTGTGCGGCTGCTGGTTGGGCTCGAGGGAGAGTCCGTAAGGCACAACGAAACGAATAAGTTCTGTAAGAACGATCGGTGAGCGCCCCTTACCATTATATTTCGTCTGTTTTTAACATCTGAAATCGGCCGAAATTTTAAAGTTAATCACGTTTATTTCATATATGTATATAGGATGAAAGCATATTTATTTTGTACTGCCTAATGTGAAATCAAATTTAACTTTTCGAGAACATGAGAACGGAGGACATTTCATGTCTATAGCGTCGAATCTAAAGGTTAAGGTAAATGTGTCTTACACGCTCATAGTTCAACAACTGCTGCTGAAGCTGAGCTGGGTTGTTTTTAAGCACATACTGATGAAGCCCGGAAATAATCTTTCGCAAAACGCGTAAACCCAAATGAAACTCAGAAAATTCTTTATACCTCATGGAAACTGTCTTTCACGTTTAAAGTTAAATCAATTTTTGTAGACAGGTGTGCTTGCATATGCATTTTGAGATACCAACTGACTTATTTAGTTAAAATCTCCAGGGTTGCATCTGGGTAGTGAGAAGTTGCCAGCGTCGTTTGTTCAGTTCGTCTTTCTCTTAGTTGTTCAGCTCTAACTGTATACTGCGGTGTTTATAAGGTGGATTATATACGAGCACCTTAGATTGACCATCGTATTAATTTGAGAACGGATAGTGGTGGTACGTAAAATACAAACATATTAGGCTTGTGTCTTTTGAGGTTTACCAGAACGCCTCGTTACGTTGTTTGAGACGGGTTATCAAATCCAGCTGGACAGCCGTTGTCATTGACGGAGCTCTGGCAGTACCCGAAAGGTTTGGACAGCCTAACGTTTCCGATTACAGGAAGTCTCATAGGCCTGAACAAGCACCTTCCATTGACACATTCCACCCCCTGGTGCACACATCTCGCTTCTCCGTTGTTTCACTCGGTCAGTATCTTGATAAGCCGTCACGGGAGGCAGTGTCGAAAAAACACTGTATTTTTTTCCTAGTGACTGCAACACTACCACAAAAAGCGTCTTCAATGACAAAGAGTGGAGGAAGAATTGTATGTTTACGAGAACACTTCTTTGAGAAGAAAGTAACTTTACATCCTTAGGAAACTGTTCATTCCGAACTAAAAAACAAACGTAGAAAGACTATTTGGGTGCTTTCCCTAATTGGCGATCCACAATTTCCAAAAGTAATTCAGTCTTAATAAATGAGGTCCAATTACTTTGACTATGACAGTCTGCAGTTTGTTCTTAGAAGAAGAGCACTTCCATTGCACAGCAAAATTAGTGTTGACTTCTCCGAGAAACTCAGGAATTGCTTTACAACTGGGGAGCAACTGCAATCTTTGCACATAATAACCGATATGTAAACCATTGCATTAGAGTAAGGCTAATCTGCAGAAGGATAAATTAGTTAACTAGTGGTAAGGAAGTCAATTTTTTGAACAGGAAAAACAAGCAAAAACAATCTGAAAAATGTAGTTTTTGCTGAAGTAAGGGAAATTATCTTAGTTGCGACGAACTGCGCTGGACTTAGGCTTAGCGACACCAGGATGTTTTCCAAGTGGGCGAAAGAAATTTTAAAAACAACAAATACTGCTAAAAAAACCAGGAGCTTGACCTAACATTTCGGTATCCCTTAACTTTAATTTGGACTAGAAATACTCAAAAAATTTGTCCTCGGGTTACTTTCTAGCAGTGTGCATTTGTGTGCATGTATGCATAAACCTATAATCCTGCTATGAATACAGAAACCTGAAAACCTAAAAAACCGTATTAGCAAGGTTAAAATTTCCTTTTATTCAAACAAAGTTACCGTTACACTTTCAAACATTCTGAAAATTTTGTAATTAGGAAACTCTGTGTATGCTAGAACCCATGGTTTACCGCCCTTTTTCCTAAAACGTTGATTACGCTTATTTGCTTAAAAGCGCTAGGAATATCTGTTGATAAGTTTACATACCAAATGAATGAGGAAAATATATTGGAAGCATCCATTCTAATAGCTGACAAGGAGAATCCTGGGGCTAGGTGGGTATAAGCAGTTTTGAGAGGCCTCTAAGTACGGGAATGCTAAATCAAATTAGTGTGACTTTGTAAAAATGTATTCAACTATTTCATTATAATTATATATTACTACGGTTTTCAAACGGCTACTTACGCTGTTATTAACTTTCGGTACCTGCTTATACTCAAGACTGATTGACCGCATTCTTTCACTTAAAATGTAAATTTTAATGCTGAATCGAAAGTGCAAATTGCGTCTTCCCACTGAAGTTCAGCTTCTACGTAGAAGAAAAACGCAATTTAAATTCTTGTGAAGCCTTTAGTCACTTGAATTAAATTTTTACGTAAGTCGTCTTAAAGGAGGTCTGGCTTAGTACGTATAACCTACAGCAGTTTCAAACGGATGGAACACACTGTGCATTTGAGTCGCTCAACTAATATTTTTTTCTCTCTTTGTGTTTCCGCCAATCAATTATTCACACAAAATTGCAGGCCACTTTGATGTGACTGCAAGTACCCATATCTCGCTCACAAGCAGAAGCCACCTTCTACTGCTTACCTGCCACGCAGACATTGGAGAGCACCGCAACGTGAGACAAGCCTATCGGATAATTCACCTAGGTGGGTGATTTGTTCAAATGCGGATGCATTGAGGCGTTCTCAAAAGTGAGAGCACGTATGAATTTCTAACGCCCAGGCATATTTAAATTCACTGGTCAGTTGCTTTACGATATGGTGAGACTGGAGTCCTTCAAGGAGATTTTCTTCCCGTGCCGTCGGGCTGTCCAAAAATAAAACTCCAAACCCACCCCCATCAACGAAGAGGGGTGCACTGGAAACAAACTGTCATGTTTCTTCATTAAGGTCATCCTAGTAATGCCTTGTTACTCGGTCCTTTCTTTTGCTCAGTTTTGTTGTCCCTCTCCTTCGCATCCTCATTTTTTAATTTTTTAAACATTTTGCTATCTGTCTCCACATTAATCTTTCAGGATTTCACCGTGATTATCATAATGACATAAAAACCTGCTCGTAGATGTTAGCGTTGTTCGTTAACACACCTTCTTTGCACCAATTATAAAACTCAAACGAAATGATACTACTTTGAATATTTAAGTGAAGGCAAATAAAGTAGATGTGCTAGCTCCTGACATATCGGTCACATATGGATGCCGGCTTTTGAACAGACTGCCTATCAAACGCGTGCGTTAAACTACATTTCGCAAAAATGATTACTCGCAAGTATAAATGTTTTCTTCTGACTTTCAAAGGCTTACATATACTCAAATATATTTTATAGAAAACACGCGCTCTTCTTTTTAGTTGGCAGTAAATTACGTCTTTATCAAATGTTATGCCTGAATAAAGAGTATCCATCGGGTTCATAATGTTCTATTCATGTGATTTCTTAAGACTGTAAAGTGTCCAATCGTACAGCATCGCACCTGTACATATATTAATGCTGCTTGTAAAGCAGGCAAATTATTCCGCAAATATCGCATAATTTTAATATCCCTACATGGCCTCTTTATAATAGCAGATAATAATGCGTGCTTTTTCGTACAGGAAAAGCATACATTATGTAATTCCGAAGCCCAGAATACAAGTATGGCGGCAGGTTGGCTTGGAAATAATTTTTGAATCAAAAGCGTTCTTCAAAACCGAAGCATAACATTTTAAAAAGGCGTAATTCGATACTACACGGATAAGGCAAGGAATATTTTTGCATAACGTTTCATGTAACATATTTTAATTTTTGAGTCTATGAAAAGTCAATGAAAGTAATAATAATTTTTTCAGGAGTTATTTATACTGGGTATAGATTGTCTAAGATGTTCGCGAGAAGCTTTTTCGAAAGCACGCGTCCAGACGTAGCTGGGATATCTTAATATTGTGCGAAGTGATAACTGATACGAGAAACTTACTTAAGCTTTCTTTTAGAATTGAAAACACATTTCGACATTCAAGTCAATATTTCATGCCACAGCATATCTACTGCGCACGAGTAAGATGTGGACCAACAATACCTAGAAAGAGAATTCTTGATATTTACAACTTATGCCAAACCCTCGTTTGCTAAAGCAGTTTCCTTAAACCTCTATTTTGCTTTTTCTGCCGCCTTTT